>JAZGTK010016465.1:0-12721 GCA_036877625.1 Ambastaia sidthimunki
GCAAAACTGCAGAAACTGGAGAGACACTGAGCCTCGCAATGTGCACACGCCGCCATCTTGGTCTTAAATGGCGGTTTACTTGGTTTACTCGCTTGTTTAAAAATGTTCAGTTTTATTTAATTGTCACCATTAAATTCTGATTTAGCGGTAATGTACAGATGGCAGTGGGAAAGATGTTCTTTCTAAAGAACAGCTTCTTTCCCACTGCCATCACTCTTCTGAACTGCTGAAAAGTTGAGTGCCTCCCACTTCTCCTTTTCACTACATACTGCACTGTATCTTATTATAATCACGTCATTCATCTTGCACATTACATTTGCACCATTAGTTGCACCTTACCCACGCCCAATACCTCACCTGTACTTTACAGCTATATTTGTATATGTGTAGTATATTTGTAGAATGTGTACTATATGTATATTGTTATTTTCCCTGTGGTCTCTGTTGTACAGTATGTCTAAACATCACTATGTATCTATTGAATGTTCATCACTACATGTTTATTACACCACCACGTTTATATGTTGAATGTAGAGTGTTAACATCTATCAAGTCAAACTTGGCCAATAAACCTGATTCTGATTTCTACTATGATACTAAAGTATGTGCACTTGTAACACCCCTGTCTGGACTGTCATGTTGGTTTGTCCCATTGTGTGACCATATATGGAGTTCCTGTCTTTGTTATGTTTGATTAGTCTCGCCTGTATCCAGTTAAGTGTCTCTTTATGAATTGGTTCACGTTTAGTCTTGTTTGTCGGTTGTTGAAGTAATGTTGTGTGTTCTTCTGTGGCCCCTGTTAATGCCTTGATGTTTTTGTATCGTTCTGATTACTTGGATTAAGGCGTTTATTTGGATTTGACATCTGTTTCATGCCTGTTTTGAGAGCACATTCATTACAGCACTTAACACATTTCTCAGTCCTCCAAACCAAGTGGTTTATTTTACTACAAAGAATAAAGTTAAGATTATAAACTGCATAAACTCTTATGCAAATGAAATCTCTTGCTTCATTTTCCCAAAGCAATTGGTTTTCTGATAAATTGAAGTCAGGTTTTTACAGTGTACTAGAATTTAATTTAAGTTTTCAAATGATTAGTTATTTTAGTTACTCAAGTGAATGATTCAAACGTAAGAAACTAAACTTCTCTGTATGTAATATCACACACATTAGAATAGAATTAGGCTAAAGGCCCCTTGGGAAAAAGACCCATTTTATTTTAATTCCAAAACACTAAATGGCAGTGTTGTTGATATGCACTGCCAATGACAACAGGTTAAATTTTGAGATCTAATATTTAATCATTTTAAAATTTTACATATTTATGTAGCTGATAAGAATCCCTGAAATTAAAATTGAATGTTTGTTTAAAATTGGTACTTATTGTACCTTATGGTACTTTATTTATTTTTTTAATAGTTAAATCAATAGATTTTTAAGAACTCATATAGGTAAAAATATTTGGGGTTAAGTTGCTGTGGCTGAAAATACAGAGCCCCCCAGGGGACATAAAAAAGACAGGTAGGAAAAGTAAAAAAACGTACGTACTTTTGCGAGATCTCGCAACTCGCAAAAGCTTTGCGAGAGCTCGCAAAAGTTTTTGTTATGATATACTGTAGCTATAGGTGCTCCCAGGTGATGCTTACAGCCTCCACCACATCGGTTGCTTTTCCTTGCTGCTTCTAGGCTACAGTGTGTTGAGTTTCTGCTGCGCTGTGGAGGTGCAATGTTAATGAGCTGGCAGGAAGCCCATACGTTGTTACCAGGGTGCAGTCACGTTATTTTGTTTACCCTTGGTTGCGGTGGTGTCTTTCTACATAGTGTTTGCTTAAAATAAGGGTCATATATTTTATAGTGTAACTGTAGGGTCATAGTGTTAACGTAGCTCAACTGGTAGAGCATTGCAAGGTTGCAAGGTTGTGGGTTTAATCCCAGGGAATACAAGTACTAAGAAGAAATTGCCTGAAGGTGCAGTCAACGATACCACATCTGGCCATTTGCTCCTCCTGCACGTAGGATATCACTTGGTCTATGTCGGTGTGATTTCGCCTCCTGAAAAGACCAACTTCGGCCTCTTCAAAGTGCGGATAGAAATTACAGTGTTGTGATTTTGCGCCAAGACACCAAGGATCTCGTTATTAAACCCAATCGTAAAATAACAATTAAGTCATCCATTTCAGCAGTAAACCAAACATCATGACTGATGAACTTGTTGCAAAATTTCTTTTTAATCTTGCAAATTTCTGAGTTTTATTTTCAGAAATGTGTGACTTTTTTGTCGCAAATTTGTGACTTTTTTTTCTCCCAAATAATTTGTAACTCTGAAGTTATTTTTGTTTCTCGCAAATTTGTGACTTTAATCTCAAAATTTCGGAGATTTTTTTCTAGGAATTAAAAAGCTTTTTTATCTTTACGTGGCCCTAAAACTTTTCCTAAGTTTATTTTTCCTACCTGTTTTTTTTTTAAGTCCCCTGGGGGGCTCCATAGAAAAGGGCAGCGGAAGAAGAGAATACTGAACCTCTGTAGTGCAGCAAACTGCTGTGCATAATTATAATGTAAACAATGTGCAAAGTGACTGACAGCTCAAATCACATGATTTATTTTTCTCTCTTTAAAGCCCAACAGCAGCACAGACACCCTGCAGTCCATCACATCTGGAGACTGGGATGTCACGCATGTTCTGGCCTACGATGAGGACAGCCAGTTAATGTGAGCAAACTCTAACCCACACCAGAAACTATACAAGAACTAATCAGGAAACTTGATAAAAGAACTTTTTGCCATGTTTTTAGAATCATTAGCTGCAGCAAGTTGCACCACATTGAATATTTGTGAAACACATTAAAGTAAAACAGAGAGTCAATATCCACACAAAATATCTCTGTTGCTGCACACAGTGATTTTCTTTAGAGAAACTGTTCACAAAACATCTAAACTACAGCATGTCCTTTCTAAATGTGTAAAGTCAAGAATGCTTACAATAACCAAGGTGTTCTTATGATCTGCAATCACAGGTTTTAGATTCATATCAGCTGTTAATAACCAGTGCTAGCTTGTGCTGATTATCAAAATGTATCAAAAGTTGATCTTTTTCATGTTGTAAGGTAACGTGAAGTATTGAGCTGTTATAAATATGTAGTAGCTTGTGTTCTTCAGGACCATCAAATCAAATGAAGAAATTCTTTGGGCATGGAATCGTAATAATACCATATTATTTTAATTATGTTTCTTTGTGGGAAAACCAGGGGGTGCCACATAATCATTGTGATGTATTCATATAGTCCTGATCAAAGTATCACAGTATTACCATCGGATACATCACTGAACTATAGTTCCACCACAATGTTTTTATATGGATTATATGGACCAGAATGTCCAAATACTTTTGTGTAAATTTTGAACACATATTGTTTAATGTCTTATAAATTATAAATATAAATGTTTGCTTGACAAGTACGCTTCACAATCTTTATAAAAAGTAGTGTATATGTCACTTGCTTCAACGCATTCAGATATTAAGGTTGTATAAATGTTATGGCCAGTGCACAGTCAGTCATGTTTTGATGTTGTGATATGTGTTTGAATAAACAGATATTTCCTGAGCACTGAGGACAGCCCTAAGAGAAGACATCTGTACAGGTACGTGTGGTCTGTCCCTGTTCTGTGTTTGGTGAAGTCTGGCTGCTGCTGTTTTCTGACAGTGTTGATGTGTCTGTGGTTGTTCCAGCGCAGACACGGTCGGCACCTTTAACCGCCGCTGTCTGTCCTGCGACTTCACTGACAGCTGCGGGTACGTCACGGGCTCCCTCAGTCACAGCATGGACTACTTCCTGCTCAGCTGTGAAGGTAGTGATCGCTCTGTTCTGCTGCCCTGCTGTGTTCTTTCTTTCTCTTTCTTTATTCCCCTATTAGATAGAAGAGTTTTGCTTCATGTACTAGCAAACATGTCTGATTTTCTTCCTATACTGATCTGTATTACATTTAATGATTTCTTTACTAATATTAAAATTAGTGCGGTTTTGCGTGTATGACCTCCCATCAGTGTTACAGCCTTAGAGTGCCTTAACCCTGTAAGACCCAAATATAGAAAAAAAAAATGAGCAAAATGTTTTTTGACCTCTCAGGTATTGTTTTAGGAGGCCTCTGATGTAGAAATTAAAGATTTTTCACATTGTTTACATTTTAGCATCTCATTTTTAGTGATTTACTGTGCAGTGTTTGTACATATATATGTATGTATAGGTCTAAATCTATTAAACCTTCTAACATTTAATACATTTTTTATTCCTGTGACAAAGGACTACTTAGATTTTGTTCATTTTCAGAGAGTGGTGGAAAAACTCAATGTTATTGTATTGTTCCTACCACTGTCTCCATTCACTGAGTTAACAGATTCTAATTAATCCAAAAGATGAATTGCTTGAGCATCAGTGTTGGATGGAGAAGTGTACAATTATTTAAAAACAGTCAAGGATGACTGACCCTTGTGCATTGTCTTTGTTTTATTGAATAAAGAAACTCTGTATTGAGACTTCCTGACCTCGTCTTAACCTGACTCAATTCCAGTAAACAGTTACAGTGAGGTTACCTTGCAGTGAGTGTTGATTTGGAGACTATGACTCTGTACTTTAGTTTGGTGTTCAGACAAGCTTAATTTATCTGAGATGAGTGTAGTACTATATTAGCAGGAATGGAAAAAAGATGGGGAATAAGTACCCATATAGTACCGTCAGAATAAGTAACTGGCTGATGTTCGGCTAATTCCCTCCTGCAGCCTGTAGCAAACACAGAACGACACAGCGCTCTAAATAAGAAGAACAGCTTAGAGCACAATATAGAGGCCATGCCGTAGCTTCCATAATGGGTTTGTTACGTTAACAACACTAAACTAGGTTTAGTCAGAAGTTTCCATTTTATAAAGTGCATCATTTATTTCATTCTCTCTCTGTCATATGGAAGGCTGCTTTCTGCAGCAACCGATTTGTTTAAGGCTTATATGCTTTTGTGGTGCTATTCATTGAACAATCATAAGAACTTTTGGAAGAGCGGCTGTTGTGTTTACGATCAGAGCCGTTTGTCAGAAAGCTTGTAAAAAGCTTCTTTGCAGGCACTCATTAGAGAGCAAAAGTTTTCAGTTTAGTGACTCAGCGGGATTTCACATGAACTTTAAAGCACGTGTAAAATGGCTGTCTATATACCATGCTTTGTTGAGCTGTAACGTCTGTAACTAATGCATATAACTGAAACTGTGAGCTTGACAATATCAGTGATGGGAGTAACGGAGTTAAAAAAAAAAAACAGAGTTACTTTTTTCAGTAATGAGTAATCTAATTAATTACTGTTTCAATCATGATAACACTGTTACCGTTACTGCCAAAAAATGCAGCGCATTACTGTAATTATTAGCTCATTAAAGCTGTTTTCATCACACCAGCTAGAACTGTAACACCACTCATAAAATAGATGATAGAGATTCAACAGATAATCGACCTGTACTGTTAAAAAACCCTTTCTAAAAAAAATGAACTTGCATAAGAAAACAATGAATGCATAAAAACACCTCATGAGTCTTTGTTATATTAAATGAGTAAATGAAATGTCAGAACGTTCAGTCTTATGGTGTGTAGAGATGATAGAGATGATAATAATGTTTAGAGTCCGAAGTCCAGCGTAACAACTGTAACTAGTAACTGTAACTAATTACTTTTTAAAGTAAATAAAAGTAACGTTTTTGTTTGTTTTTTGCATGATTATGTCAATTGCTGTCCTGATATTAAGGTGTTGCCAGTACAGTATGTTGCTGTTCAACTGGTAAAGTTTACGTGATAGTTAAGGGGATAGTTCATTAAAAATTAAAAATTCTGTCATTAACACAATTAACACATCACCCTCAAGGTGTTCCAAACTTGTATACATTTTTTTCTCTGCTGAAAACAAAAGAAGATAATTTGAAGAATGTTTGTAAACGGAAAATCATAAGAAAAATACTGTGCTAAGAAAAAAATACTGTCAATGATGCCCCAAAACTGTTTCGATACTAACATTCTTCAAAATATGTTCACTTTTTAGCAGAACAAAGAAATTTGTACAGGTTATGAACATCTTGAGAAGGAGTAAATGATAACAGAACTTTCTTTTTTTTATTAAATGATACAAATATATATTTTTTTATTATAATGCCTTTAACACATTGATTTGGGGTGATAGGGTGTTCTGGATAGTTGCTTAATGCTTGGCCTACTGGCTAGTCAGGGTCAGAGAAGCCCACCTTTATAATACTCAGTCTTTATGATGTTTAAATCCCACCTTTAATTTATGATTTTACTGCCTGCTTATTGTCCATGAAAAACGTCATGCAAAAAGTCTAATTCTGATTCCTTAAAAATAATGAAATATAATAGCACATTTCTCCTCAACAAGTCGCACAGTTTGAATTATCATTCATATCCAACACAAATGATGCTGTGTGACGTACAAATGAATGTTTAATACCTAGGGTCAAAGACTTATTCACAATAAATCTCTCCCTATATGGGTAATTGTAATAGTGACACTTGCCTTAGCAAACAGCATTTATAATAATGTCAGATTGTTCTCTGTCATTTACCTCAGTTTGATTTGTAACAATTGCTTTACCATTGTTGTATATGTGTTTTGCTATGTACAGTTTTTACATCTACTGGTAACATTTCTAAATAGTCTACATGAAGCATTAGGATCAATGAATGTTTAAAAAACAGTAAACATCATTTCTTTGTCTCTGTATTGACAATTGAAAGTTAGGACATTCTGTGTTTTTTTAAAGAAATAATTGCCTCTTTAATTATTAGGTTTGGCAAATTGTGGATGACAATTAAAGGTGTAAATCTTATTCTGTGAATGGCGGTTCTTTAAAAAGTTGAACTTGCAATCACGGCATCAACGTCACTCGTTGATTTCAGTGAAAGTTTCATTTCAAATACAAACAATTCAGATGACTTTCACTGTGTTGGCAGGTCCTGGAGTTCCGTTTGTGGCAGTATACAGCACCCGCGACAGACAGAGTGAGTACCCAGCCTTCCTCCCCTCTGTTACTGTGTGTGAATGTGCTCCCTGCAGAATTCAATCATTTGACTGTTGTTAAAAACAGCTACCAGCGAGTTACACACACACACACACAGTAATTCAGGAAGATGTTCTTTTTACCAGCCCCTGTGTTACACACTGGCCCAGCCAGGCGCACTCACACACAGCTTTCATTTCATTATATACCCACAGCATGCCAACACAGGAGTAGAGCTGCTCTTAGCCCCACCACAGGCTGCAATGTGATTGATTCACCCCACACGCCTGCGGTCTCACGCTGGGAGCACTCACAGATGATTGGATTATAGTCTGACGCTCTGTGACTTCCATAAAGTGTGACCTTTCTGTGTAAGAAGCCAGTAATTGTGTTATTCTGTATATAATATTCTGAAAGCTCAGAGATATCACACTAGAGTAAGAATCAGTTCGACACAATCGCAGAAGGAATGTGCATAGTGCTCTAGTCTATGAGTGCAATGTTTCTGAATGTTGTTTGTTTACTATCTCATCAAGATCTTGCCCTGTAATTTTCCATTTGGTTCCTAGCCACTGCTGGTTCCTTTCTGTAGATGCTAAACGTGACACTAAGGTCAAATTCGAATGACACGGCAGCCACAAGGATCCTGTTCCTTGTTAACATACAAATTGTTGCTTGTTTTCTAATGTGCTGCTACGTCAGTAGCATTGGTGCAGTGGGAGCAAGCGCTCTTTGTGGGGCTTGAGTCTGAACAGGCACTGATAAGCCTGTCTTATAGCAAACCCTCAAGCACCATGTGCTCTTAATTGTTATGTGCACTTTCAGGACTCTATCGCTGTTTTTCAGAATGGAAGGTCTGTGTTTACAGCGGCATGTCTGATATCTGCTTTCTTTAGACCTTCTCTATCAGAAAACCCAGCTGCTCACTTGCCTCACAGAACCTCTTCACATCTACAGCTCGAAATCAACCTCTGCTTATCCAGGACCCATTCATTCATTTCCCAGAGCTATTAGCCACTTGATTTTGCTGGTTTTGAGAAAGTTTTTTAAAAGGGGCTGCAGATGCTCAGTTTGAGAATAGATTTTGTTCTTAATGGTAGTTCTCAAAGAAGTGTTAAAAATCGATGAAATGTGAAATATGAAATGTTGTTAAATTACCAAAACTTCAGAAGTCAATACCAATGGCAATAACATGTCATGATTCTCTACCACAGCAAAACCTAATGTGCTAACAAGCACATTTTTATATAAAACTTTAAACATTAATGTTAGGAAATACATGTATGAAGATTTCAAGTATTTCTCAGTTGCTTTGAGTAATTGAAAATGTGTAGAACAGATATAAAATCAGTAAACAGTGAGTGCAGTTGAGTACAGACTATAGATGTAACTACTCATGTAACTATTATTATGTAAATAAATGTAGAAATAAAAAGTGCAAGATTTATGGAGTACTGACAGCTGCGGGTATGTCCAGTCTCTGTTTATAAAATAAAGAAATAAAATATTGCAATTGATATTGTTACTTCTTTTATTTACGTTTACTTACGTTTATTTTGACGTACCATTTTGACATATGGTACCAAAGTCCTTCTTTTTGGCGTCCATAATTCCAATAATTTCTTTCTTTCTGTGTGCAGAGCTGTGTGACATTGAATTGAATTTAAACTTGAGAAGAACTGTGGACTCGATGCAGATGCCCAGAGTGGAATACAGGGAGATAAACATAGAGGATTACAGTATGTTATCTAAATCATCTTTAAATGTTTGTGTGCAACCGCTTAGCATGATGAAGAGGATTTAGAGGGATATTAATGTAATTCAGATGCAGATTAATGTCAGATTGTCATCCACAGGCCTCAGCATGCAGATCCTGAAACCTGCAGGGTTTTTAGACACATCACACTACCCACTTATGCTTCTCGTGTAAGTAAATGCCAACAATTCATGACTTCCTAAAATACATCTGACATAACAGGGCATTTTCTAGCATTTTCTAATTAAACAGGCTCTTTATGCCACTCAGTGTTGCCAAGTCCACAGTTTTCCAGCAGAAGTGGGCTACTTTTAAACTGTTTCCATGGGTTTTTATTTTCCTCTGGTTAAAGGTCTAACATATGTTGCATGAATTTTATTTGATTGAAAGGCTAATATTGAAATATATTTTAGTCTGCAGTGTACTACTATACAGTTAATTTTCAAGATCACATTGTGTGTAATGCAAAACAGCGACTGTAAAATATGTATTTTTCAGGAGGTGAATATTATGAGTTTTGTTATTTGGGCTTTAATCATTGGGCTAATTTTGGGGTAGTCATTGCTCTGGTTTTATTACGCAGACCTGGCAACCCTGATGCTATTGTCCCTTTAATACTTTACATGTAAATGACTTCTGTTATGATTAGCTAACCACTTGTAAAAATCATTAACAGTGTCCCTACCAAGTTGACTAAAACTGGTTTTGCACAAAATGTCTGACACTTTTTCTGAGGGTAAGATTAACTGCAAAGGCAATCAGTGTTTTCTGTGAACGTGTCATACTAAGCAATCATAGACTTCCATTTTTGCCTCACAGTAAAAGAAATCTTCTGACATCATCAAAAAGTTGGTATTGTTATAGTGTGCTCTCAGCTTTAGTTTGGGTAAATGGTTTGTGAAGACTGGGGAAGAAGTTAACATTATAGTATATCAGCAGTACGCCAAAAGACCTAGAAAGTCCTGTTAAAAGGTACTAGAGGTCATCCCATTAGCACACTACAGAAACTCCTCTTCTATGCTGCTCTCTTGTGCTGTGCTTCAGGTGTTATCAAGAGTAAGAGTGTAACTCTAAAATAGACTTTAGTCTGTGCTATTAATCTTTGTCTTCTCAGCCGCACACTTTCAGCCACTGTAATTATACCACAAATGAGTTTGTCTACCGACCAGCTTCAATTTACTTCAATTCACACACTTCATATGTTCAGCAGAAGACAATCACCTGAGATCTCTATAAAGTCACCTATGCAGTTTCTGCATGTTGTGAGTGATCTTAAAAGCTAAACTACCTAAATAGCCACTTTTTGTTTGTTTGTTTGACCAAATTTGCTGCCGTTCAGAACATGCCAAAATGCAACTGTGATGTCAAACAAATACTGCTAAAAAACACCCATTATGACAAAAAAAAAAAAAAGCTGCACTGAATATGCCAAAACTATAGCTAGTAGAAATACAGAAAGATGGAAAATGCAATATAGGTCACTCAGAAAGCATCGATGATGCCCAAACATGCTGCTTATTTGGAATGCAGCAAAATGCATTAGAAGTGCAGATGCATTCTCTAGAAATGCATTCTCTTATTTTCTTTCTCTCTCTTCTCTCTCAGAGATGGAAGTCCAGGCAGTCAGTCAGTCTCAGAGCAGTTCCATATTGACTGGGCGTCAGTGCTGGTCAGCAGTTTTGGGGTGGTTGCTGTGCGCTTTGATGGCCGTGGGAGTGGCTTTCAGGGGACTAACTTACTCCATAAGGTACAGCGCAAGCTGGGGATGTTAGAGGAGAAGGACCAGCTGGAGGCTCTCAGGTAGATGAGCAGCCATACACAGTGAATATTCATCAGTGCCAACATACAGCTTCACTTACACTGACAAACATGTACTGCACCTCCTAACCCCCCACAGCAGATCCACAGCACATGATGCATGACAAGACTTATGAACTGCGATCATTCAGCATGTTAGACAATGTCAACTTCACTCAAAATCTGATCAGTGACAGGCTCAATACTTTGTCTTGTGTGTTCTGCAGTGTTATGGTACAGGAGCCATACATTGACAAGACCAGAATTGGAGCTTTTGGGCAGGTAAAAACAAACAAACACTTGCATTTCTGTCCAGTTACTCAACACATATCTTTTTGCCTCTGTCATATTCATACTCAAAAGTACATTAAAGCTCTGTTCCAAAACCTAGTGAGCTACTGTCTACCAGTTATCAGGAAGCTACTCTACTCTTGATACTGTATCTTTCCCAACTACAAGCTGGATAAAATCAGAATATTATTTGTCATAATGACAGGAGAATTTGCTTGGTCCTGGTGGAAGTACATTTTTGTACACTGCTGCTGTTACAGAAGGCTTGCTAGTGCTAATATACACACACTGCTGCACGACTCAATACATCATAAACAGATCTAGAGCAGAGTGGTTGTTAGAGCTCTGATAATGCGCTCTGCAACACTGCTTGCACACTAGCAAGAACATTTAAATGTAGGGGTGGAAGAAACATTGTCATTGGCTACAAATAAAATAAAAAATTAATGCTGTCTGAGTCACACTAAGTGGCTGGCAGACAGGAGGACTTAACTATTTATTCATACAGAACAGTATCATCAGAGCAGTATCTGTTACAGAGGAGGCTTCCGCACCGCCTCTCTTGAGCCACCAGAGGGAGCCCTCTCCCGAATACTGATTCCAATTCAAACTACATTTCCCATCGGGCCGCATTCCTGGAGCTGATGATTGCAGCCACCTGTTCCCCATTAAGTAGTGTATTTAAACCCCTGCCAATGAACGCTCTTTGTGAAGTCTTTAGTCTGTGTGTGTTTAATAAAGTCTGCATATTGAACACCTCTGACTCGGCGTAACAGTATCAATCTGTTAAATAAAAAAAAATAAGGATCTCAATTAAAATGCACTAAAACTCATTTATTGAACTAAATAGAAAACCTACAGCTGAACATCTACCTACATATTAAAAAGACAAATAAGGATGTAAATTTAAGCACAGGTGTGCAATACATTAAAACAGCACATTTGAGTTTTCTCATGCTGCATGGCTACTAGTTGGAAAATGTGGCTAATGAAAAGCTAATGATATTCTTTAACTAGATGATGCTGATTAGTTGGTAATGTCATCCATTTATCCATCCCTACATTCTCTAAACCTGCTTAGTGAGTTCCACCGTTAGCTGTCGTAATCATTGGCACTCAAAGCAGCCCCCCAATCTGAAATGAGGTGACCTCATGAGTGATGTGTAAGACTCTCCAGAGGCAGCTTCTCTACACACCACACAAATAAAGCTTTTTAGATAAAGCACTTAAAGTGTTTATGACATAAACATGTTGCATACCAATTGGTGTGATACACAAAAAAAATGTTTAGCTAAAAGAAGGTACTTTAGAAGGTAGCATGATGTTGCTGCTTACCTTTTAGAGCATCCCCTGCATTAAAAGCATCCCCTGTGATGTCTTAAAACGCTAGTTACCCAGACAGCTCACTGGATTTTGGAACAGCTTTAATGTCAGCAGAAATTAGATTAGATTAGATTCAACTTTATTGTCATTGCACATGTACAAGTACAGGGCAACGAAATGCAGTTTAGGTCTAACCAGAAGTGCAATAAGCAGTAAAGTGCAGGATATAGGTTATGTTATATACAGGATATAGGATATAGGTTATGTTATATACAGGTTATTTACAGATATGGTGTGCTATTGGCATAATGTACAGATGGATATAAATAGAAATGTACAGAAATGGATATAAACAGAAATGTACAAAAGGGTAGTGCAACGTAGTTCAACAGTGCAGTAGATTACGTTACAACAATAGTCAGTACAAAGTACTGGGGTGCAAATTGTGCAGTAAATGTAGTGCAAATAAATGTGTTGACAAGGAATTGTGCAGTAAATGTGTAGATATGAT
>JAZGTK010016466.1:0-12721 GCA_036877625.1 Ambastaia sidthimunki
CCTGTGGCCCTCCGGGACCTTTAACATGACTTGTATGATAGGAGTCCAATTAGGCCTGTGATTGACTCAGGGAGAGGAAATGGTGTGGCTGCACAGATTTCCCGCTGATTAAACTTGTGAAATGGCCTCACAGGGAGATGATTTGAAGAGCCATCATAGAACAGAGCGCAGCCAGGGCAGACGACTCGCTGACGTAGTGTTTAAAGGCTTATTTATGGGAAGTATAACACTGTCATTGACTCTCTGTGAACATGCAGTACAAGCTGTAGAGGTATTGATTTAAATGTGCTTTAAACTGACACTCTGCAAAGTTAATGATTTGTTGTTTAAATAAGGCTACTGAGTCCAAGAACTGCTTACTTGACAGGAAGAGAATATGTGACTGATGGGTAAAACAACCAGTCACAATTTGTTTTTTGTTTTTTTTGCTTTTTAATTTAGAGGGCATCTGACAAACTTGTATGTAGGACAGGTGTGCAACAAAAGTTACCTGTATACATTTTGTGTTGGTTTTGTTGAAAGGCACATTTCTGTGCCTTCAGTGTTAATATACTAGAAATGTCTCTAAATGTCTCTATATAGCTCTAGAAACAAACAGGATGTAGTCGTTCTGCTATAACTGCCACAAACAAAACTCTTCAAATCTTGAAAATTAATGTTGCCTTGAGCCTCACAAATTTTGGCCAGTACAGTGATTAGTTCTTTCTCTCAATCATGCTCATTGGAGCAGTCTTGTATCTTGTAAACACAACTGATTACCACCAGACAAATAAATTCCTATGTACCATGACTTCTAAAAGCTGTGTAAAGCCAGGTAGTCAGTGTTTGGTCTGTGAGCATCATTGGCGTAGTGGTCGTCTGTGCGATGCTATATGTATTGTCTTTTGAGTTTCCTGGTTGCTTCCAGGTACTGTTTCTCATTGGCTTGCAGATGCTGCTATGGGGACCATGGCTCCTTCCTTTGTATGGCATTTTTGCCTTAGGCTTGCTGTGTGAGTGAGTTAGTGTGTGTGTGTGTGTGTGAGAGAGAAAGAGAGAGGTAATACTTTCCTGATAACTTATTCATTATGTAATTGCTCCCTCCAGAGGAAATTATAAACAAAATGTGTAGTGTCCAATCACCTACTCCCTAAGATCACATTACTGGGGGGGATCTCTTTGATTGTGACACACCACCTCATCAATGCAGGTTCTCTCTTCGAGCCATCTGCGTGCCCTTTCCATTGCTGTCCCCTCTAATCACCCAGTCAATGGCCTTTTGTTCCTAACACTTTCCAAATGTTGACCCTCTTTGCCGCTAAATAATTTTCTTTCATTTCTCTGTACTCAGACCCCAGAGATAAACTCCTGAAAGTCTGTCTTACTCTCTCACTCTTTCTCTCTCACACACACATTTTCCTAATTGTCTTGTGATTGGCCCATTAACCCAACCAGGGCCCTGGATAGTAGATCCATATGTCACTTTGCCTAGGGAGCATTTTGGACAGGGCCAACAGCATGGTTGGAGAGATTGGGATGCTGGTTTGCTCTGATCTGTAATTAGTGGCATATCCTGACAAGGGTCAGGAGGCAAGCCTTTAGGTCAGGGGTGTAGAGTGTGTCCCGCAGCTAACAGGTGCTACACAGGGGCAAAGATCCTTCCTTATACTGGCTGGTTACTGTTACCTCAGAACAGTGTAACCATAAATATTACTTGTTTGGTGCGCACATGCCCATTGCCGCTCTTTCATTGCAATCTAAGCTTAACAAGACTCGCTTGTTGTCAGAATATGCAAAATTAAAATATTTGTGGGACTTTCTCACATCTACAAATATGGTTATAATCTTAAAATGTAATTTGAGTGTTGAGGAAAGCACTTGTCAGAGTCCTTAAATAGCACATGCATCTTTAAAATCACAACTGAGCAAGAAGCGTTAAACACTTGTTTTTGTTTGAAGCGTTTACAAATATATAGCATTCTTGTTTTTCGAGACAACTTAGATCATGCTCCTTTTCCTGCAGCAGCAACGTGACTAGCTGACTAGTTTCCTTCCACAGCCCGCAGGCATGACTAATCTATAATCGCATTAGTTATTAATTTTTCTCATTATTAATAATAATCTATTTTATCGATAAGTTGTTGCAACCCTAAATTTCTGTGCCACTAGCGGCACCAAATGGTATGGTGGTGTGGTACCATCTATTTGTTTGCACAGCCAGACTATAATGAGCATAACGACATTGACTCAACCAATGATGTGAGTTTGGGGCAAGCCTGTGTGTTTGTCCAACCAATAGCAGATGGAGGGAGTGTTTGAAACCTGTTTTGAAACATCATTATTTTTGCGATTTTATTTGGAGGGACAAAAACGACCATGTTCCATGTTGTTTATGAAATTTGTGAGATGGACATAGACTTGAAAACATCAGATTTATAAAGTGCTCATGAGCTTCAAGCAAATATCACACTAAATGCATCACAATATTTAGATGTGCTGTACTGAATGTAAAAATACTGTGTTATACAGAGTCCTTTCACTGCTGTTGTAACTGTGGATTAGTAATGAACTTCTCCCATCTGATCTAGAACAAGAGGACAACTTTGAATTCATCATTGTGTCTCTGACGGGACAGATGTGGAATTTTGAGGCGACGTCCTACGAGGAGCGGGATGCATGGGTACAGGCCATTGAAAGCCAGATCCTGGCAAGCCTGCAGTCCTGCGAGAGCAGCAAGCAGAAGGTAGAAAAGATTTGTTTATCAAGCACAGTAGAACATAATGTGCATTATGCTATTTCTGTGGAGATCATTGTACCTATTGTGTATTTTCAAAAGATATTAGATATCAAAGCTGCAGTTGTATGTAATGCAGGATATAATAAAAATGGCCCTTCTGCTCCTATAACTGGGTTTTATATGTTACACACACATTAGAAACTGTAATTACTTTAGTTCTGATATTTCACTGCTCTTATTATAACATGCCTGTTGCATAGCTACAGTTTTAAATCTCAACCCGCTCTGTGTGTTTATGCCTCAGGCCAGGGCCAATTGCATTTCCCTGGACCTTCTACCTCTGTTCTATTTATTTACCTCACAATTTTCTTGCCTTTGAAACTCAAAATGTTTGCAGTGTTCTGCTTTGTTCGAAGTAGTTGCCTGATAATGCTTTTGTAATATGCTTTCTTAAAAGTTGTTTCTTTTTAAACAAACTTTACCTTCATAAACATTGTGCCCACAGTCTCGTCTAAGCAGCCAATCAGAAGCCATTGCACTACAGTCAGTCAGGAATATGAGAGGAAACGCACGGTGTGTGGACTGTGAAGCCCAGAGTAAGTCCTCTACCAACATAACACATATTATAAGCACTCTTAAGATCTACATGCATTTAATGCACATTACTAATCATTGTATCAGTTCACCAATGGCCCCAACCTCCTCTAGCTTTCCAAATGGTCAAAATATAGCTACATAGTCATCTGTAAATTTCTATTAAATATACAGTTAATTTCCTTAGGCCCCACCCATTTTAGCCTAAAAATTAGATATCTTAGAGATCTTGGTCCCTTTTGAGAATGATTTATTTATCCAAATGTCAAAATTAATCAATTTAATTAGGATTAAAAACAAAAAGTACACTTGATTTTTTTTTTTTTTTTTTGATGTTCACCACCAACACAAACTAAAAACATTTTTTTTTTCCACATTTGGTGGTAACGTGATAAATGTGATTTGTAACACAAATGAGAGGTCCAAGTACAACTGTTTATGAACTGTTTTTTTCCTGTCTTACTGTTTGTCTTGCTTTTTCAGACCCTGATTGGGCCAGTTTGAACTTGGGGGCTCTAATCTGTATAGAATGTTCAGGCATTCATCGTAATCTGGGGACTCACGTTTCTCGTGTCCGCTCTTTGGACCTGGACGAGTGGCCACTGGAGCTCATCAAGGTCATGTCGGCCATTGGCAATGAGCTGGCCAATAGCGTGTGGGAAGCCAATGCTCAGGGACGCCTAAAGCCCGCCCCGCCTGGCAGCAGGTACACAATTACAAAATTTTGTATTCTTTGTTTGTCATTTCTATGTCACTAGTGACATCAAACAGAATTGTAACTGCTTGTTTCAGGGGCACAACTGAGCCGATTATAACATTTGTGCAACTAATGCTGAGTTTGGGGTGGGGCTCTCATTGACCAGGCGATGACAGATGAAAGAAGCATTGGAAACTAGTTTGGACTATGCCGTTTGGCACTATTATTGTCATAAAGTACAAAACCTGATTGCGTGTCTAAACTTTTGACTGTCCCTCCCAATATCATAACTTTACCCAAATGTAAGTACAGAGCCCTGCAGTGTACATAATGAGCTGATAGAAACACAATGTCTTGTTTATGACATCAGCAGTATTTTCTTGACAGTCCAGCAGCTGATACTTGTTGTCCTTTTCTCTCAACTATATAGCCTTTGTGTGTAGGACTGTGCAAAAACCTAAAATCAGATTCTTCCTTTTTCTTGCTCCTCCATCTTTAGCAGCGTAATTATCGGCAGAGAGCCTTTAGTCCCACCAGCCATCATAACAAATTAGTGCTGACTGCTGGCCGCCAAAATATCGACTTCCCATTCCACACCGGCCTCATTAGTCACCTGAAGCACCTTTTAATTACTCCCCTCCTCTCTGAAAATTTTTCGATATGGATCCGCCATTTTCTGCCGCCCGTCGTCGATGTGCTAATGCGATTATAGTTCTTCATGTAGCTGTTTATTTATGTATGTGAGGGCATGTGGCCCCCTGAGTGGGAAGAGAAGATTACAGAGAGGGTCAATATTATCTCAGTTAACCACAGTCACCGGACACAGTCCTGCAGTCATTCCTCTGCTCACTCTCAATACTCATGCTGAAATAGCTTGGGAGAATTTGCTTATGTATTTCCCTCATGTGTTTGACTGAAACGGCTATTTATTTAATGGCATTGATATTTGATGTATAACAAATTTGTTGACTAAGCAGACAAGATGCATCTGAAGGAAAAACATACATGTTACTCCATTTTCTTTCAAATGGTTAAGGAAGTGGAAACTGGTTCCAGGGGAAACCGTATTTATCATCTTATCTCTAAATTTACCTACGATTCCATGTAATAAAATCTTAAAAAAAAAAATTGAGGTAAGTGGGGTAAGCTGTGACACTTTCTATTCTTGAAACTGCTTTCTAGACACAACTTATCCCACCTAAAAGAGGCATGTCGAGAGAGTCAATAATTACTGGGTAATACATTTATGTACATAATGATTTGACATAGAAATATGAGCAATTTGCTAATGCACAATGCCAAAAAGGATTTTGCTGCACAATAATTGCATTTTATAAGTTAGTCAAGGGCCGACACAGTTTATTCCTCAGCTACCATTTTACTATTAAAATGATTTAAATAATACTGTTACCAATAATACTAAATAATAGTAAAATAATACTATTAAAATGATTCATGGTTTATCATTACCCAGATAATTGACAGTTTTATGCATTGTCAGTTTACCAACATATTTATGTTTTTTTGCCTTGGCATTTGTGTTACTGTCTCACAAACCAACTGCAGCTGCATCTTGAACCCCTAGGGGTTCCGGGTGGGAAACCCTGCAGTAGTCCAATAAAAGACCCATAAATAAATTTAAAATCAGTAAGAATACTGTTGAATTGGACTCGAATTATAAAGGCCATATAATCCACCCAGGAGTTTGAGTGTGTCAGTGCTGCTACATGTAATTTGCTGTCTCCACATCATTTATTGGGCCGTTGAATTGATTTAGCTAGTAACCAAATGGCTCCAATTTAATTGGACAAAAGCACATTGAATGCAGTGACAGTGTGAACCCAAAAAGAGAACATAATCTAAAGCATAATCTAATGTGTACTCTCTATATCTTGCTTGGTAAAACCATTCAAGTTTACATTTGACATGCAAGTCTTCATGATTAGCATGTTTTTTGCTAAATGCTGAATTGCAGCGAGCTTATGTCCTGGTGCACAGCTCAGGCATCTGTGTGTGCATCCAGGATTGGTGTCTGATAAATGAAAACCCACCCTTGTGGTCTCTCAAGTGAGTAATAGAGCTCGAAATTTCATTTTGCAAGTGACTGATTTAATGATGCAAAGGGTAATTAATGGGCTGATTATCTTAATGTTAAATATGGCCAGCAGCAATTAGACTGACCTCCCGCCTGTCAAGGTCTGGGCTACTCTCGGCTTTCAATTAGGGTGCTGTTTGGGGGGGGTGGGGTGGAGGTAACCAGGGAAAGGACCACTTTCTTCCACACCTCTGTGTCTGTTCATGGATCACCCCTCGTTCTGCAGGCTGGAATTATGTTTGAGACTTATTGCACCCAGATAGTACTACTGGACCTGATAAAAGGAATTATATGCAAGTTGTAGCTTCTTTCTTTTTCTTTATGTCTTGACCCAGCAGTGTCTGTATGGTTAGTGTTTTGCATTAAGTATTTAGCTTTAGCAGTCCTGTTTCCTCTCCCTACCCCCACTGTTAATTTAGCTAGAGTTTTAAAACATTTACACAGAACTACAGCTGGGCCCAGAGAACCTTAGAAAAGATTGGGTCCAGAACCCCATGTTTGGTCCAAATTATCTCGTAACTTTTTTTTCAGATTAAATCCAGATCTGCTCTGACAAACATCAGGCTGTTCTGATCACATCAAACATGTTTAATATTTAGGATTTTAAATCTGGATGATATAAAGGTCAGTACTTTAAGAAGGAGAAGTCACCTCAGTTTTACAATTATACTTGGTGAGTGCAGAAAGATGTTATTGCATTAGATGTTACAGCAAACGTAAACTAGTATTGTTATTAATAATAATAATGTGTCACAATCTTCATTTACATTAGTTTTATCAAGCGTTTATGTCCACTTCCCCTCTTCTCCCTCTGGCACAATAATCTTAATATCTTGTAGTGTGTGATGCACTACGATTTTAAAATCTTAGTGTGAGCATGTTTAAGATCTTGGAGAATAAAATCTGCCAATATTCTCCTTGCTTGTGTGCTGCAGCCAGATTGATAATCATAATCAGGATTAAAAAAAATAAGGTACGAAAATTTTCCATACATGGCAAAAATCATGCAAATAGAAAAACTTTGTAACATGTGGGTCTTCAGTAGGTGGTCAGTCTATTATTGTTTTATTTTATAATTCATATTGTTTTATATAGTTATTTTATTCACACAGTTATTAAAACAGTTTTGTGGCCAAAATAATGTTAAACCAAAAACTACATTTGCATGTGCATGTTTTTGTAGGTTATTATAAGCCAGTCCATTTTTTACCATATATAACAAGTCCTTGCCCCATCCCTGTATAAAAACCGTAAAGATCAGTGTTTTAAGAGAAGATTTCTTCCTGTTACCCCATAGGCTGGTGGGGCGTTATGTATAATAAAGCCTCAGAGAATCTCTAAACATACCCATTAACCTTTTACTGCTTGTGATAAATTAACACCTCCACTGCCTTTAAAAGCCCAGGCTGTATGAGGTCACGCAAAGACACTGCTGTGGGCTTTTTTTTGGGTCTATTTAAACACACATTCGCCACACGCTGTCTCCGAGGTGATGGGTTTTGGCATGTGTGCTCTGTGGTGGCAGCCGGACCATGTTGCAGTCTCATTTTTTTAATTACTGTGGTGCTGCCACAGACACCAGAGCCTCCCCTGCCACACACACACACAGTGCCGGTCTGTATTAGCAGGCCAGGCAGGGTAGGAGTGACAGCTTTGCTAATTGCGCCTCGTGGTGACTTATTAGGAGGGTGGTGCTCACTGGCATCTCATACTGCCAACCCTCAGCGACACGCTGACGTTTCACAACCTGTCACCAAGCGAGAATGTCTCAACGCAAGAAATACATGCATTGTGAGTGTGTGGGTTTCACATACCCCTTTGTTTAGTGCATACTAATTAAACATTCCCACATTTTAAGTGCAATCCTTGGGACTTTAATTATTTTACATAATAAATAGATATTTGTGCAAGTTATTTAGTCTTTTTTACGTATAGATACAGTCAGACGTACGTAAGCATAGTTTGGGCTACAGTGGACTTGCCTTCATCAGACAGCTGAGATATTGAGCTCCACACACAGTCTGATTCTTGTGGCCACATGCCTCATCATGAGCAATGCCTGGTCCATAATAATTCAGCAGTAAGTGGCTGAAAAAGAGCCTCTTTATGGCCAGATATCGGTCTCTGAAAGGGCAGAGCTAACAGATTTCAAATTAGAACCGGCTCTTAATCTGGGCCGGGGTGCAGGTGCACGTCCCCGAAGCCGAGATCAGATTGGGCCCCGGGGACGAATGGGGGAGGGGGTAAGTTGGGGAGGCCTGCTGGGCTTAATTCTTTCTCAGATCTAGGCACAAACGGACAGCAACATTTTTATCGTAGTGATGTCTCTAGAGTCGCTCACTCACAGAACTTTCTCTTTGTGAAGTAGAAAATGAAGAGATGGTTTTACTACATTTTTGACAGAACTTGATTTTGTTCGACACCTTTTTTGGTCATTTACCCATCCCTCAGTTTCCTGTTAGCACTGACAGACAATCACGGTGGTCCATTTCATCAGCATTAACTAGCTGATCTGCGTTCGTCAGCCTCTGACCTCGTTCCTGTGAGAAGACCAGTGATGTGATCCAGCTCATGGGCTGCATGTTAAACAGTTCCTCCATTCTTTCTCATGTCTCTCTCTGTCCTCTTTATTTTCCTTTTCACTGACAGAAAGCACTGCACAAATGTTTCAAATAATTGGCTGTCCCATTCTAATTCATCTGTAAAAGGACTTCTTGATTAGATTAGGCTATTAGATACTATTTTTTACATGACTGCCTGCCATTGCCCGTAATCATGTCCCAACTAGGCTAACAAGCCTTCCAATTTACTATTGACATTAAACTCGCTGACAAGAGCCAATCAGAGCATGGCGTATTATGAGGAAGTCAGATAATATGAAGCAACAGGGCATTTAATGCCTGAATCATCACATCGTCTACCTTTTCCTCCAATTTAGTGCAGAATAAATAATGTGTGTATATTTGTGTTTTTTCTGGTCTCCCTTGCCCTTAATCTAACTCGCTATAATATATCACTGTTATCTTCTGGGCTTCTCTAGATTTATTCAGGACAGTAAAGACAGTGTATAAGTGTCATGTCTTACAATCTTTTCTCTTTTAAATACCTCTCCTTTACCAGTTAAACCTGGTTAAGTAGACACTGACAGGTAGAAATATCAGTTTATCAGAACCTCGGTCAGGCAAGCAGCCCTCATCGCTTGTGCAGGAGACATTTATCTTTAGGGCATGCGCAGCCTGTGTCTCATAGGTTTGAATCTGGCCTGCCTCATGTCTCTCCTCATCATTTCCTGTCATCACCAAAATTAAGCCTCTAAGACTAACTGTAATGAAGTGAAGCATGGAGAGAATAGATACTCAAAGATCAGGCCCATCATGGTTTTACTGATGCTTAGCACCTTTTTCTTCTCTCACATACATACTTTTTTTTTCCCTCACTTTGCCCTTTGGCCCCCATTTGCATGCCGCCGCTGAAGCGTTTTGATCCAGTTAATGGAACCTCATATGAGTGTGGCCCATTGCCTCCAGTGGGACTGATTTGAGTGTGGCGCAGGCCAGGGCTCAGTCAGAATCAGAATCGCTAAGTGCCCGTAATGTTAAAGGAATCGCTGAGCTTAATTATCTGTGTCTATCCAAGGGCAGCTAACGACTAGGCTGGAGAGGATAATTGATTTCAGAGCCTTGTTTTTTTCTTGTTAGAAAAGGGGGTAGGGGCAGGAACAGAGCAGCTCTTGGAGTAAAACTGTTTCTTCGTGGCCTTATTCAGCTCATAAATGTCTTTCAGTGGAGTTTCCGTTTTGTTCATTCAGAAAATGCTGAGATTTGTCGAGACACGGGGAGTCAGAATTTATAATTGCAGGTGATTATTTGCCATTATATTGAAACCCTTTGAATGATGTCATTTTTCTAGATAATCAAAATAGCTTTTAATTGCAATTTTGTAACATTTCCAAAAAGACACTTATAATTTCCACTTTAATATAGTGTCCACTATAATTTCATTTAGCCTGTGTAATCGCTTTAGGTTTGGGAGAGATTGGGCTCTGCATATAAAATTTTGCAGGAAACTGGGTATGTTCAAGAGTCATGTTAATAGCAAGTGTAAACAGGGCTTGAGGTGTGCGTAGGCACTGCAGCCAGTGTTAAAGCCCTGAGATGAATGAGCATGTGTCTGAATGCATCTGCGCATGCGCAGGTAAATGTGCACTGCTGTCTGTTTGACAGATTTAGCCTGTCAGAGTTCATTACCTGCGAGTCAGTAGGGCACTAATGAGCTTAATTAGTGGTATAATTAGCCTGAAAGAAAAGAGTGTCAGCGTCAATATCTACAAGAATCTTCTTTTCTGTGAATTTCTCATTTTCCTTTTGTTTTACTGTCATTTTTTTGATTAACTTAACTGGTGATCACAGTTGTGCATAACAGTTAACATCTGATATGTGATCTTTACTTTCTTGATGCCCCATTGACCTGAACCCTGTTCTCAACACAATCAGAGGTTCAGATGTGTGTGTGTTTGGGATGGAGGGTTCTGGATACAGTGGCAGCTGGAGGGCGGCCGTCCTGTCATGGGTGGATGCATTAGCGGACGCCTGTCAGTGTTGGGTAAACAGCCGCTGGCTTTGAGCCGGACAGGAAGCACTAGCAAGTGTGTAAACACAAGCCCACAAAGTGATCGTCCAGGGAGAACACAAAGCAAGTGAACACACACACAATCACAAACAGGAAACCATGCCGACAAGAGATTGATGTAGACACAATAATTCCCCTGTGACCTGGTCTGTTGCATTCCACCTGACCGTTTCCAATGGTGATGAGACTACTGTCTCCCTAAGCCCCCCTAACTTTCCCTCAGGTAAATGTCCCATAATCTCACAACACTTTCTAATGAACCTGTCACACAAACAGATGTTTATTCACTTGAACACATCCAAATACCTGTATAGGTCTTACAACATGGTAACCATAGTGTCCACCAAAATAGCATAATTATAACTGTTATTGTTGTTACAATTAAACCACTTCCATTAGAACTAAATTCGACATTTTCGACATTTATAATATAATGATATTTGCTCCCCTATGAGGACAAACTGCCCACCACTAGAGACAGGTACATCTATGCACACATGGAACAGAGTAGCTAATTCATTCCGATTGCCTTCTTCCTATGTCAGGACGTATTTCCCAAGATTCCGATGAGGTAATGATGATTAGGAATGTGTGTGTTTTCTTTCAACAGCATGTGGCCACCAGTTGCCCGGTCTGTCCACTGGGGATTTGTTTGCTCTCTTATTTTGTTCATGGATTATACATGATTATCTTTGTCATCACACTGATCTTTGTAAACCTAAATGTAAATTTATGCAAGAACAAGAAGACATTATAAAGGTTAGTGGTTCTCACTAACGTAACCTCTGTGCTAAGTTGTTTGTGAATGAATAAAAAGTAAAAGGAAGGGCATCAAGACAAAAATAGGAGGCAGCAGGTGACCTGGTTTTCCCCGTGTGTATGTGTGTGTTTTCCCAAAAGCATGGCACCTTTCCATTACACACACCCGTACACACACATTACAGATTCCTGGACCCTGCCTTTGTTACAATGGAGCACCTATTTACATGTTATTTTGTGTGTGTTTTCGAATGTTTGGTTTACGAGGACACAAATGTAAACATGGTTTATGGGGACACTTCCTGTGTCCTCAAACCAAATCACCTAAAGGGTTGGTGAATATTTGTTAATTGAAAATGTCCAAAGTTTTCTGTGAGGGTTAGGTTTGGGGGATAGAATAAAGAGTATGTACAGTATAAAAATCTGTGGAGGGTCCTCATATACCACATGTCAATGTGTGTAAGTGCGTACATTCAAAAAGACCCAATGGCATATGCAGTTATCTTTCTTGGGTTTTTTTAACACTCAGCTTTGCACACAGTTTTCCACAAAGTTGTTACAGAAGCTTTTTCTGTTAGCCAGGCAGTCCTGGCCCTTAGCAACGCTGCTAACTGGGGAAAGCATGCGTTGCAAAAAGCAGTGAAGCTCCACATTTCCTCAGGACACAGAGAAGCGGAGGGGCCATAGAGAGACCCTGCCGAGCTCTTCCTCTCTTATTTCCCACTTCTGTTGCTCTCCTCCACAGCTTCCAGGATGCTTTGTGTGGTGGCTGTGGTCCGTGGCCCCTGTGCCGCCCCCCGAAAAGCACACAAAGTTAATAAAATTCTTCAACTTTCCCACCGATACTACAGCTTTTCCCAGCTTCCCCAGACTCTCCTGAGACTTTCTCAGACTTCCCTTATCTTCCTCTCCTTCCTGCTCTTTCATCCCTCCTGTGTGTTTTTTGTGCATTGATGCTGGTCCTGGTTTTCAAAACACTAGCAACTCTGTCATACCTACTACTTTTTTGATACTATCAGCAATTTACTTTGGCTGGGATGATCTGCATTTCAGAAGAAACTTTGCTTGTTCAGTTTGACGTTCACAGCCGTGACTGCTCATATGCCACTTAAAAATGGCAGTAGCTTTATCATTAGCTACTGATTAATCATAAACTTATGACAACCAAACTAGATGCATAAAAAGCTGGTCAGATGACCCATTCCTGTTGATTCAAAGAGAACCAGACATT
>JAZGTK010016467.1:0-12721 GCA_036877625.1 Ambastaia sidthimunki
ACCTTCTACACAGTTTCAACTGACGTACAGACATTCTCACATTATCCTGAAGAATTGTCTGATATACTTGGGAATTGGCCAGACCCTGATGCAGCAAAGCAGGCCCAAATCATGATGTTTCCTCCACCATACTTTACAGTTGGGATGATGTTTTCATGATGATATGCCGTGCCCTTTCTACGCCAGATGTAGTGCTGTGTGTTTTTTCCAAATAGTTCAATCTTAATTTCATCAGTCCACAAAACATTTTGCSAATACCGCTGTGGAGTGTCAATGTGCTCTTTTGCAAACTTCAGGCGTGCAGCAATGTTCTTTTTAGTAAGCAGTGGCTTCCTTCGTGGTGTCCTGCTGTGGATACTCTGCTTGTTCAGTGTTTTACATATTGTAGACTCATGAACAGATTTTAGCAAGTTCCAATGATGTCTTCAAATCTTTGGCTGTCATTCGGGGTTGTTTCTTTAGCTCATTGATGAGTCTTCGTTGTGCTCTTGGTGTCATTTCGACTGGGTGCCCACTTCTTGGTAGAGTAGCAACAGTCAAAGTGTCTCCATTTGTAGATTGTTTGCCTAATTGTAGACTAGTGACTTTCTAAAGTCTTTGAAATAACTTTGTAACCCTTGCCAGCTTTATGTAAATCAACAATTCTTGATCATAGGTCCTCTGAAAGCTCTTTTTGGTGAGGCATGACTCACATAAGCGTGTTCTTCTTGTGCAGAACAAACTCCAAAAGTTTGAGGGGTTTTTATCAGTCAAAGTAGCTGTAGTCTATACCTCCAAACTTATTATCTAACAAGACTCCAGGTGTGCTAAAACCTGACTCCAATTAGCTTTTTTGAGGTCATTAACTTAAGGGTTCACATACTTTTGCCACAAGCACTAGTTTTTTTTGGTTGTTCTCAATATAGACATGAAAGATTTTTTTGTGTTATTATTTAGACACATTATGTTTGTCAATACCCTTCACTTAGATGAAGAGCAGATCACATTTTATGACAATTTTTTTCAGAAAACCATGAAGTTCCAAAAGGTTCACATACTTTGCCACTGTAATTAAACACAGTCATTTATAATATAAAAATGTTACATTTAGTTATATCAATGGCATGAAGCTTTTAAGTATTTTGTATTGATTGTAATGCAGTAATTTACCCTATTACATGTCTTTGTGACAGCTCTGTGTTCAGATTTTTTTTTTGCCAAATAAATACTTGCTGTCTGTTATTAATTTAGTGACCTCATAGGGCTTATATGTGCTGTATATATAAGAAGCAGGAGGGTTAATGTTACGCAAGAATGCCATTTTGCTGTTGTTGCTTTTGAAATCTAACACTATAGTATCTATACTTTGTAAAGCTTTACTGTTTACTGCTTGAATTAATCTGGTTTTCTGTTTGTGTGTGTCTAAGTCTGATGAAAGTTCTTGTCAGCTAACAACCATAATAGAATATAGGGAGGTGGAGTCACAGCAACAAGCTGCAATACAAGATTTCCCTTTTTTTTAACTTTAAAAAATTCTGACAGCTGCAGTCTATTGAGACAGTAATTATGATTTATTGAGGTTTAGGACTGAAACTGGATTTGACTTTGTACTTATAAAGCATCTGAGGATTGACTGACTGTCCACTTCCCAAGATGACAGCAAGTGGCAGTGACAACTCATGTCTGCTAGAACAGCTGTGATGTGTTTGGACCACCCACTGCTAAATCACCATAACGATTTCCTGCAGTCTGGCAAGAATATTTACTAAAACAAAAACATTGTTCCTGTTTTATCAGCCCAGTGGTTTGGGATTAAAACTGTTCTTGAGGTTGAGGCAGCCCCTTCACTGTCAGAAGTGAATTTATGGCATGGCTGACATTCCCAAGTGCAGAGGTAGGAAAAGGACAGGAAATGACTGCAGGCAAGTGTTTATTTCTCTGACTGAGCTCAGACGACACACATAAATCTTCTGTAATCTGGATTGATGCAAGTTTGTGCTCAAGGAAAGAAATGGCCTCTCCTGTTTTTGTCCTGTGCGATAAAACATTAAATCCGGGAACTTTGGCATTTTCAAGTACACTTACCATAATTGTGATCTGTCATAAAAATATAACACAAACACTTGGTTCCAAAACCTAGTGAGCTGCCTCATAGGCATCATACTGATCCATCACAGATTCCGACATCAACACAGTTTCTATAAATGTGATTATGTTGCCTTTATTTGGCCTCAAACTGCATTACATGTTTCCTTTAAGGACAATGCCATCCCAGAATGCATTGCAAAAAGTTCAGTTGAATATCCAGGACTAGTGATTAAAAACAGTGATTATAAATATACTTTTGATTAATACCTCAAAGTATCAATACAATTTGCTCAATTTAATAAAAAAATAATTATTTTAATATTTGTGTGTGGTTATGCATTTTTAGCATTATATCGTAGAGCCTTCGAACCACTTATGTGGTTTCTGTCGTTTAGGATGCTGTCTATGTAGGCAGTAGACAGTAAAGCAGTTGACTACATTTTAGAATACAGATATAGCACATTTTAGGGCAAAAAAGACTGTTTTTTTGGTTCTATTTTAGGTATTTTAAAACTTGTCAGTATGTTGCTACATGGCGCATGATGTTAACACGCATATATTTTTTTAATTTTAAAGTGACATGTTTGTCAAGTATGGTAACCCATGCTTGAAATGTGACCTTTGCATTTAACCTGTATTAGTGAGGAGTGAACACACACACATTGCAAGTCATAAACACACACATACGCATATACACACACACAGAACAATGAGCAGCACTGCAGCGTCCAGAGAGCAGGTGGGAAAAAGGTGCCTTTTATACTGCCCCTGTACTATAACCTTATATGCATATATACTGTATGCATATAACTTTGTATTTATATGCAGTTTATTAAGCAGTATAAACTATGAATATTTAAGCACTGTTCTTGTTTTAACAGAGCTGAACAAGAACCGGAGGAAGCTTTTCGAACCTCCCAACATCCGCTCCTCATTCCTGGAAGGGGGCGCCAGTGGTCGGCTGCCACGACAGTTCCACACAGACATCGCCAGTGTTAGCGGCCGCTGGTGAACCCACGCTAATGCCAGGCAATCAACGGAAAGACCAAACTGCACAAATACCAATTCCCAACTCATTCCCAAACTGACGAACAATACTGGACCAAACCCGGACCTTCTGAAACTGTGCCAAAAATATGGCCGAAGGGTTCATGTTAAATGTTGTATGCAGTATGATACATTATGCAGTATGGTACTCATGTTTAAATTAAGGATCATTTGAGCTCCTGCACTGTGCTTGTAAATGGAGCAGTCAGAGTTATATTTATGTGCTTGTCTGTGGCTTTGTCGTACTAATTCTTTGCACTTTAAGAATACTAAGTACTTTGTCTATGGACAGATGTTTGTCTGATCTGCCTGACTAGATGCGCTTGGATCTTACTTAAAGCACTTACATGGATATCAAGCCAAACTCAAGTGTTCTGCACAAAACATGCTGAAGATAAACATATCCAGAAGGGAAACTCAAGCCACTGCTATACTGCAGTTAAATCCATTTCTATTTCATATGGACTTTAGTCAAGGTAATGCCATCTTTAATCTAATGCAAATGGAAACAAGGCCATGAGGGATAGATATAGTTATTTCAATGGGCTGAACTTTTGATGAGGGATTCATTTCCAAAACAGCCAGTTGGAAAATCAGAGTTCTGTAGCTAGAAAGTTTTCTCTCCAGTACCATTAGTGGGTCCTAGCTCTATGTAACATGAGTGTTAGGTGTAGCAGGGCCTATCTTAGAGAAGAGCTAGCACAAGTGTTTACTATTGTTTCTTGTCCTGAGGAGAACTAGCACTAGTGTTCACTTTTGTTTCATGTCAGGAGGAGAGCTAACAGTAGTGTTCACTTTTGTTTCATGTCAGGAGGAGAGCTAACAGTAGTGTTCACTTTTGTTTCATGTCAGGAGGAGAGCTAACAGTAGTGTTCACTTTTGTTTCATGTCAGGAGGACAGCTAACACTAGTGTTTACGTCCTAAAGAAAGCTAGCAGTAGAGTTTTGTATTGTTTAATGTCCTGAGAACTAACACTAGTGTTCACTGTTGTTTCATGTCCTGAGGAAAGCTAACACTAGTGTTCACTATTGTTTCATGTCTTTGTGATTTAAATAGACAAAATGTTTGGGTTAGTAAAAAGGTTTCTGTGACGGTTAGGTTTGGGGGGTAGGGTAAGGGTTAGGAGATAGCGGTTTGTACAGTATACAAGTCATTATGTCTATCCACAGAGATAGCTGTACAAATCTGTGTGTGTTTGTGTCTGTGTGTATGTGCATGTGTGTTGATCACAGGAAAGAGTTGTTTATCATCCAGTGAAAACTGCTCTCCCCTCCCATTCTATTGTAATGTTTCGTGAAGGTTGTGATCAACACCATGATGCACAACAGTAGAACACATGAAATGTGCATCATTTCCTGACCAAGGAACATTGTATATTGTTAGTATTTATCCTAAAGTACATGTCTGAACTTATCGTGGTTTACTTTAACTGTTAGCTTTTAAGCATAGATTTATCCTGTTAATAGTAGCTTTCTCAATAGTGCCTCAGTGTTATCCACTGAAAGAAGTGCAAATTACAACTTCTCTGTTTCAACCACTTTCCTCAATGCCACAGACCACAAGTCCTAAAAACACAACCTCACCGATCACATTCCCCCAGCCGAGCGCTTTAAGAAACCTTGGAATTCTTCCTGATTTGATCATGGTTTAATCCACAGCTTTCCTCCCATCTACCTCCCTGTTTCCGCCTGCCACGTCTTTCTGCATGCCACCAAAGTCCGCACATATTTTCTGTAGTTCTGAAACTTATAGATTTCCTGTGATGTCCAAAGGGGATTGTTTGCTGTTGTGATAATCTTCTCTTACCATCATGCCACTGAGCTTCCTCTGTGTTCTTCTGATAATGTTTCTGTTTTAACTGACTCAGTTCTAACATTCTAAAGCTGTGAATGTTGCCAGATGCTCTAACCACCAAGTGCCTTTTGTTTTGCACTGACAGTTTTTCCAAAGTAATTGAAGACTATCAATCTCACAAAGGTACAGATGTTTTACTAGGAAGTACCACTCAGAGTAAATCTCGCAGTGCATTGCTTTATCCTTACATGTATGGTATACATTTAGAGCGCCCATTTAACTTTGAGTACGTTAAATATGTACATCATATGTGTTAGAGGTACTATTTAAATGTGTTTGTATTGTTTTAATACAATTTGTTCATAGTCTTGTTTTTAGTAGTTTGCTTGATATTTTACAGACAATAGCAATCAATCAGTTAGTGTAACTTTTGTTTTGTTCTATTTTATTTTGTTTTGTTCACATCCAAATCAAATTAAGACTGACAAATGAGTGAAACAACAGCTCTCGGTGTTACCTAAAATTATAATAGTAATAATAAAATGCAACAGACTATGCAAAGAGTGCTTTGCCATTTTAGGTTTAAATGTTTTAGTTTCAGCACATACTTTTGTGGTTTATTGTTTGATCCTTTTTGCGAATCGGTTTTGTAGACTGTTTTCAGTATATTGCTATCAACATATATCTTAGATTAGTGCTTTTTATATGCATCAAATGCTATTGTAGCGAGAGATCAACTTTAATTCGTTCATGGAATTGTTTTGTTCTCTCCGTAAAAGGGGAAATAAGGGAAAATAAGAAGTCTTGAAATTCTGACATGGCCTCCAGACCAAGGAGGCCACTTTTTAGCAGAGGTGACTGTGCAGCATAAAAGGATGTAGAAGCACATAATCAGTATTTTTCTGCCAAATGTTCTTTACTTACTTTATTGTATGTGAAGTGGCCAGTGCCTTGGGAAAAACTTTGGAGATCTGTGTACGTACAGCAGATTTTGTAATATACTCTATTTTAATGTCCTTTGATATTAGGTCATAAACTTGTATAATTACCATAAAACGTGGTATCACTGAATGTTCTTTATAAGTTGGAAGCATTGTTACAAAGGAATAAAGTGTATGCAAACCTTTCCCATCTCTGTTCTCTTACTGTTGTGTTTGTATAATGCACATGTACAACACCAAACCCTATCGTGACTTTGACTGCCGAAAGCATTTTGTAACAAAATGCAACAGCTTGATAATTTTAAAATGCGTTCATGCAACATTGTTTGTGTGTTACGTAATGATTTTCTGTAATTGTGACTGTGAAGTGGATCCAGTGACGGTAGTGCGGAGAAAGACTGATGTAAAATGTGCTTTGAGCAGAACACACCCAGACAGATCCTTATGAGACAAACTGATTACAGCATGTCAGAAATATGCCAGTGATGTCAATGTTGCTGTACGCACACACAGAGAGACTTCTAGGAAATGGAGTTTTCTTTTATCTGTTTTTGTGTCAAAGTAATTTATCAGTCTTAAAACAAAGCAGTGTCGGCTTAAAACTGGGTGTAACTGTTTTTATATTTTGTTTGATTGTGTTTACTCTGGATTATGTCGGCAGGTACTTTAAATCAGGCCTGCATTTGCCAAATTTTCTCCAAAAGGAATCGGTCAGCTTGTGGCTGGAACAGGGAAAAAAGTTTTATTTCCCTCTGGTAGGATTAAATTCCAGCTTTTGAATCCTGCCACATTTTCTCAGTTGTGGATACAATGCAAAGGGGGGAAGAGAGAGTCCAGAGGTCAAATGGAGGATGAAATCTGTTTATTTCACCACAACAACAGATCCACACAAGTATGAACTCATAAACAGACAGAAACACAAATGAATAGGAATTATTGTTTATATTTTTAGTTTAAAATTAGTGTACAGCTCACATTGAGCTTGACAGAAGAATTAGAGCCACACAATTTTTTCCTCAGAATTCTTCTGTTGTTTGTACACAGATGTGTTCTCAGATTTACATGAGACTTAGAGCTCGTCTAAATAATACAAACATTTGCTGAACTAAAGCTTTGTGTATGATCACCAGTGTAAAATACACTGAGCTGAGCTTTTGCATTGACATGCATTTTCAGCCACTTTTGCCTACCATACACACTTTACTATATTTCAGGTGTTATATATTTACAAATTTATTAACAGCTCATATTGTTGATCAGTTTGGAGGTTTTACATACTAATACAATAATTAATTGATATTAAATTAATTAAGCAGTATTATGTAAAAAATAAAATCAAAATTAATGTAAAAATAGTATAAAATATGAAAGATCATTGAAGTTTCACTATATATTTTACTGTTTTAAATAGTTTATTATCTTGTTTTCTCCAATAGAGGGCGCTAATGTAGAATTCACTTAAACTTGAATGTTTAACCTCTTCACAGTATTTACATTATTTATTGTTTATTAATAGAATGCGCTCCTGATTTTACAAGAATGGAGGCATGTGATAATTTATCCACCAGTTTATTTTGAAGGCCTTATCTCACAAATCTGTTCTATGCAACTACTTGTGTGTTTATTTCTGTATGCAAAGTACAGAAAAAAATTCCTAATAAATTCCTAATGTTCATATGTTCATATTTATGTGTTTAGTCATTTCACTTTAGCTCTTGGCAGTTAATATTCGTAATATAGACTGTTTATGATCTGTTTAGGATACAAAAGTAATACCAATGTCAGTATTTTATACAAGAAAATTGTTTTGATACAGGCCTGAAATCGAATCTGTTTTAGAGAGAGAAGATAGACTGTTAGGATCTTAGGTTAGTATACACAGAGTAGCCTGTTACTAAAACATCTAAATCTTTCTTCATGAATTGCTTTAACTTATACTCTTATGTGTATGAGGGGAAAACAAGTGTGAGTAATATATTTCCCCTTCTTCAGAACTGTATCTCAAACATAAAGACTGTGAACACCAGTATTGAGTCAATGAAATCTCATTGGCTTCAGACTGTGTGTACTGTGTGATAAGAGATGTCATGAGAATGTAATATACCTCATCTTCTGCCTCTGTGTATTATCATCCCTCACGTCTGTGATTTGCCTCTTTTTTGCATTTGTATTTACTCATGCACCTTATTTACATTCAGAAGGCTGTGTTACCAAGTGCAGAGAAAGCTACTTTTAAACAAGTCAAACTACTCTTTTAAAAGCTAGTTAGCTACGCTATCAAAACCTAACCAGCTACATTGAGACTACTTAATAAGACATTTTAGTGACATACTAAAATAATACATGCCATAATAAAGGATTTATTATCATAAAAAATGTCAGTTGAATGCAAATAAATGGATAAAATGTGTTCTTAAATAGTTATGCATGATAAGAACTATTCCTCTTCTTGCTCCCTAAAAGCACACCGATAAAATTTTACATACCTGTAACTAGTGCTTCTTAAGTGAGCAGAGCTTCACTGCTTAGTACATCCATTACCAGCATTAAACCCCAAAGCAATTCTTTGTATTGTCACACTAAACAAACAACAAACTTCTTATCTGTTCATAAATTGCACTAGGAGTCACTGTGAAATATCTTCCATTATAAAAAGTACTGACCCCAAACTCTCTTGTGTCAATAGTCACACTCAGATGTACTGCATAGAGGACAAACAAACAACAAACTTTATTTCTACACTCAAATTTAGCTTTTTGTTTCCATTTTTTTCCATCTGGATTTTTTTTTTAATTTAGACTGTGAAATACACTTTACCTATGCTTCAAGTAACATCAAATTTCTGATGAGAAAACAATTCCAAATTTGTGTTAATTATTATTGTTATAAATAATTCATGTTGTTCTTTTTTATTTTTAATTTCAACTTTATTTCAAATTTAAACTTTTCTAAAATTTAAACTTTAGACTAAGATTTTTGTAATGAAATCTTGTATGTTGCAATATATTCAGTTATAGAAAATATATATAGAGAAAATATTGCAAAACAGAAGCATTTTTACTAGTGGCTACAGCCTTTTGATCTTGTTGTATGTGCCTTTACAGAAACAGCCCTTCACAAATAAACCTCCACTGAGAAATATTCACTTGAGTAATAAGTGTGACAACTAGCCCCTGCCCCCCTCCACATGCATGACGTGACATGAACAGACAGTGAAGGCTTGAAATGACAACACGCCATCTTTAGTCTGGAACTGGGTTAGTGTTAAATGTATAATACACAATGTGCCAAAGAATAAAATATAAATTATGAACACATGACATATGTCACTGTGTTTTGCATCCACAGCATGTTAATTAAATTTCTGGCAGCTACTTTGGGTCTCACAAAAGGTTCCTCAGTGCATGTGCTGCTGTAGCTGGAGGTCAGAGATGCATGTGTGTGTTTCTGTAGTGGAGGATTAATCTCCTGTCTGCAGCACAACCCCCCTCTGCAGCAGAGATTACCATTACAGCTCTGCCCCATAATCACTCCCCTTCATCATTTTCACTGTGTGTGTGTGTGTGTGTGTGTGTGTGTGTGTGTGCACCTCATATAAACCTGCCTGCTCTTGAATCCCTAATTCTCTGTAATACATCTAGGCCCTTTTATTACTGTATCTGCTTTTGTTGCTTGATTTGGTGGTTTGACTTCATCATAATGAAGTCTTACCATCTGCCACCCTCCCGTCACATTTGGCAGTAGATGATAAAACAGCACCGTGATATACTGTAAGAATCACAAGGTATTTAGCCTTGGCATGTAAAATTGAAGGAAAAGAGAGAAAAACAGAAAGAAGCAGAGGAATGGATGAATAGATGGATGGATTGATGAAAGGATAGATGGATGGATGTGGGATGTAAAGATGGATGGAGGAATTATGGGATGGAGGGATAAATGGATGTACAGATGACTGGATGGATAGATGAATGGATGGAATCGGGGAATGATGTGTTGGGTTTTCATATAGACTGGGGGGGGGCTGCTGACAGATTATTCATCAGCAGTAGGGTGGGGGTACTTCATTATCTGCCTCCTCACTTTTCCCTGGGGGCATGACGGCACTCTCTCCAGCTGATTTACCAGACCACTGTTCCAGGATCAGCTGGCAGTGGAGATCCAGATAAAGACCTTGTCATTGTTTGATCTGAATCAAAGGAGCCTAAAGTCTTAAAGAAAAGGTGCTTCACAATGTCATAAAAGAAACATTTTTGGCCATATGGTTCCATAAAGAACATATAACCTATGAAGAATCTTTAAAGTTGAGTGTACAGTGTGTACTCTGTTTCGTGCTATTTTGGTTAGATATGTAGAACTACATTTGTAAGCCCCTATGCTTGTAGGTTAAAATGCTCATAATTTTGTGTCCAGCATCTATGAGTGCTACTCTAAAGACAAAATGCAAGATACACTGACTATACTGTTCCATGTATTATATATTATGTATTACTATGCATATATTATGAGTAAGTTGTAGGTATCAAAAAAGGCATTAGCAACTGATATCACAACACAGCAGAAATTACATAAGATGCAGTTCTGTTACGATTTCTGGTCTTGATTGTTTCATTTGACATAAAAACTAATATTATTTTTTATTTTTCTGAAAATCAGTTTAATCAATTAACGCCAACAGTACAAAGTAAGTATGCCATTCATCACCTGCATAATGTCATAAAAACAGTAAGGACATAATATTTGGGTTCTATCTTTCATTCTATTTTTTAATGGCTTGTATAGCTCAGTAACTCACTGGAAATGTGTGTCTGACAGAAAGAAAAAGACAGGGAGAGAGAATTGGCAGTTTACCCCCCTTCACCATGAGTCTAACTCATTTGGTTGACAAATTGCACCAGAATACAAATAGGACAAGAAAGCAAGTGGGTTGTAATCTTGTTACATAAGAAAACATTTAATTCACTTTCATTCACAGTTAATCTGTTCTGTGTTCCTTGTGTGCCCAGCAGCAGTAAAAAAACACTTCAAACATTTCTCATTACAGTGTTCTTTATTCCCAAAATATTTTATATAACAAATTACAGTTTGTAAAAATTAAAATTAACAAATACCTGAGGCAAGACACTGCCCTGTAATAAACATTAAAATACACACTTCAAAAGTACAGCTATAAGAATATTATTTGTATCCTTGATAAAATAACTTGTGTTTATAGAGTTAAACAAATCTTACAGTTTTAACTTTTGTCAGGTAGTGTTGAAGACATGGCAGTTGTTAAATGGATAGTTGCCCCAAAAATGGTGTGCCACTGTTCATTGGTAACCAACATATGTCACACTATCTTCCTTTGGGTTCTTTTGTCTTTTTTCTTTTGTATTTCTTTTAACTCTTTTCTTAAGCCTAATGTGCAAGGACACCTAAACTGTAAACAAAAAGTGCATCCATGTAGAAAACTAGACCCAGTGCCAAATATTGTTAATCAAAAGTTACCGCCTGCAAAACTAGATCCAGCACCATTTCCGTGACAAAAAGAGTTTCCACCAAATAAATATTTATACTGATGTATATTAGAATCAGAAGAACTGGTTACTAAGACAGGTCTCTCTGCTCAAGCATTGCTGCACTTTGCCCTTGACCGTGTTGGTGTCGCAAGGAAAGATCAGCTCTGGGTGGAACTGCCATGACGATGTGCTGACGTGGCCATCATCAGCACCACACTGTGGAAACCCGTGGGAGAAGGAGAGGCACAGTGAGACAGAAGAAGAGGTGAAGATCTCTGTCCTGCGGCACTGCAGTCACACTTACTCTCGGAATATCGTTCGTCTAAGGCTCAATGATGGAGGTTCCACGCGTGGGACACAGTGTTAGCAGCCCCACGAGCCCGTGTGAGGACATGATCAAAAATCTAAGTCTGGATGCGATCCAGCTTTGTGAGAGAGAAGGTAGGAATTGTTGCATTAGCTCAGTTATTCTGTCAGACGTCTGAACGTGCTGGTGTCAGTGGCATTTACCTTTAAGTTTTGTGAATAAGGAAATGCGTGCAAACTGCAAATGCCTTCTTAAGGCGCATGGATTTAAAGACTGATGTATGTTATAGATGTATATTACTGCTTAGTTCTGTCATTTTTACACCAGGCTGCTGAACGTGCTGGTGTGGAGGAACAGTGTCAATGCGTTTGGGCTTTTTTGTCAGGGAAATGTTGTAATGCATGATAAAACAAGCACAGGAAGCATGTTTTCAGATGCAGTCGTGTATTTTAAAAACTTCTGATTACTAAATGAGACATTAATTGCATTAATTAGTTAATCAAATGTATTTGTAGAATGCAGGCATTTAGAGAATCATTTTATCATTTTATCTCAGACAGGCAGGACGTCATTGCATTTAAGCTAGACAGCGATTTTTAGACATGAAAATATAATTTAAACGAATGCAAAACCAAACGAGAGACGCTAAACATATACTTACTTGTCAATGAAATGAATTTAAGACACATTAATTTAATTACTGATGCATATTATAGATGTCCAGTGCGCGTTTACATTATTTATTTATTATTTGGATCATAGAATAAGGAGGATAAGCGTTAATATTCAATGCACTCGAATGCTTGTGTTCGTATACTGTTCAGCACCATGGACACGGTCATTGCGCGCGCATCGTACTGAAACAATACCAGGTTGCTGCTGCATGCATCTTAGTCTGTACAGCCAGCAGCCAATTCACTCGCCCATATCCTAATGAAACAGCAAAATGTATATCCACACTCCACACTCAGCATTTGCTGATTCTTATAAGTGACACTCCGCTATTTAATGTCATGTGTGTGCGGTTTAGAAGTGAATAGCTCGCCATCACGAATATTGATGGACA
>JAZGTK010016469.1:0-12719 GCA_036877625.1 Ambastaia sidthimunki
AGAGTACATGTGATATACTAGTTTGATGTTTGTGAACATTTTTTATGCATTAATATGTGTTTTCTCACACCACAAATGTGCAGACAAAATAAAATGAAGTATGACTTTCCTTTTTTTATCAGTACAATGGAGTATTTACAAATGGTTTTACAAAATGCTTTTGAATTTGGTATAAATTTCCCTGCTTGATTCCAATTTAGTTTGTAGGATTTCTCTGTTTCCAGTAATATAAACATTCTTACCCAGAATCCAGTCAAAACTATTTTCAAGTTTTGATGGACCAGGATAAAAAAAACACATTTTTTTGTTGTGTTTTTTAAGCCAAGCTATAGGAAGACATGTAACATTTTACCACAGTTACCATGAAGATTGCATCATAAAAACTCATATGCTTCCTTTTCAAGATTTTTTTTAAGGCTCTGGCTATTGAAATGCGATGTTGTGTATGTTTATTGAAGTGCATAGTAAATCTCTGGCATAGGGAACGTTTGCTGCTCGTCTTTCTGGAGTCTGGTCCAGCTCACCAGTGTTCCAAGTGCAGATCCATTGCAGAGTTCAAGTTGATATCTGTCACATCAAGGAATTCTGTGTTGAAGATGCTTGGGCCGGGAGGTGGCATGCTGTTATTGAACGCTGTAGCAGAACTGGGTGGGGTCAGGTCCAACCATTCCATTGTCTCCCATGATGACTCTGTAAAGGTCATTCCCAGCCCGTGGCTATCTGCAGCGACCGCTGAGACTTTGGTAGCCACGGGTGATAAAGGCGTGTCCATCATATCACGGTTGCCAAGCAACTTGTCATCATGATGAGGGCAGGTAAAGCTTTCTCCTACCTCCTCCAGCTGTCGATCTCCAGCTCCCATCTTCAGAAGCACCGTATCCCCTTGCCGGCTTATTGGGCTCAGTAGCGCCTCTAAGTGGCCGTCCCCGTGACCTGCGGCGTGCTCGTATGAAAGCAGGGTGGGTGATACGTGACTGAAGTGTCTGTGGAACTTGGGTGCCGCCCCTCCGCTCGTGCCACTCTGTGAAACTGTAAGGTGAGGCACAACTTTGGTTACAGGGGGCCTCTCGTCTTTGGCGTTAGCTGGCATTTCTTTGGAAAAAGGGGGAACACAACACAGCACAAATACAAACTTAATGGGAGTGAAAATATCTGTCTGGTCTTCATTAATGGCTGAAATATGGTCTTAGGTCTGGAGGCCCTCACAAAAGTTTGATCTGACGTATTTGATTACAGTTTCCGTACAACTGACAGGATGAAATAAATGAGCTAAAACAAAAGCTTTCATGTCACACTCATTGGGAGAGACTGGTGTTCTCACCTCCACTCTCAATAAGGACATCCAAGAGCTCATCCATCTGCTGGCTGCTGGTCATCTCCTGTGAGAACATCAGATGACTGTGAGTGTGAAAAGTACCGTTTGGATGTTTGTTGTTCTAAAACAGATTCAACACGTTCCGTGCCGTCGATTCAAAGACTTTCTAAATATACAAACATATCACGATCACATCACTAGTTATGATCACATTCAAACACTATGTGCTTCAGCTAATATTGTTACGCTCAGAGTTGCTGGCAAATGTTTATTTCTGCAGGCGACACAGAGGAGAGCAGTCGACACAATACAGCATTGTGACTCCACAGCGCTGCCACTCATGAGTTTCCCTTTAGCAAGAATTGTAAGAAAAGCTCTTTTCTACCACAGACAGCCAGAAAACTGCTGTTCGCGGATACAGAGTGAGTCCCAGCTAACAATTTTCAGGAGTAAGAACGTTTCTGTAACATTTCCATTAAGTAAAAAACTTATTTAGAATATAACATTAAAAAAAGGTTTTACTAACAATACTGCAAAACATTGAAATAACTTTTAGAGAACGTTCCCTGTTAGCTGGTGTGTGCACTGCAGGGGAAGAGGAGCACAAGAAGACAGAACGTTACACCTCTGAAGAGGAAAAGAGTGAAGAAAGTAAAATCTGGAGGGTCTCTTTGATGTGAGGCAGTAACCGTGTGTGTGTTTGGATCATGTGTGGGGCATCAGAGCTGTCCTGCGCGTCTCTGTCTGACTGTTTAGGAAATCTATCATTGTTCTTAAAGATCAAATCACAATAAATACCAGAGAGATTAAAGCATCAGCTGGTGTGAGATCTTCCATATGTTTGTGCATGTGATAATCACATGACTGTCTCAGCTGGTGACCACTCATGATTAAACAGCTCATACACATGACTGCCACACTTAAATACATTTAAACAGAGAGGATATCTTTTACGAAATCATTGACACTGTAACAGGAGATACAAAAAACAAGCAGCTTTTCATGTGGGATTTTGTGCATGAATGAAGTTTATACTACAGGATTAATGAGTTGCACTTCATTAGTTATTCACATACTTTTTGCTGCATGTTAGCATTCTTGGTCTTGGACAAGCGTCTGCGGTTTGGGTTGCTCTCTGCAGGGTTTTGGTATACAGGTGGTAAGCTTCTTTGGTCAGATGGATATGTGCTTCTCACTGTCTGTCCAACATTTTTCTGCTGTAACTGTAAAAGAGATTTTCAACAGTTAGTTGCATAACTGAAGATAAAGTACCACAAGAGTGCAGCACTTTTATCCAGTGTAAAACTTTCTGCATATTGAGAAGTTTATTGGAACTGTTCAGCTCTTTGCATGATATCGGGTACCTGAATATTGTGTGGCCTGGGTCCATTTTGAGGAAGTGGGTGAGAGCAACCATCTCTGCCCAGAGGTGGGGTCAGCATGTAGGGGTGGCTGGGGGATGAAGGCAGGCTGCCGGGCTGGGGGCTGCTGGAGGTTTTGGTGACAGGAGAATCTTGAGGAGAACACTGAGGGCTCAGGAATGCTGAGAGGCCAGCGGGACTTCCAGAGGGCACCTCAAGACAGTGAGGACTACTGTGTAGGTCACAGTGACCCATCCCCTCCATGCTGCTATTGCCTGGACCACCTTTGAGTTGCTTTGATGAAAGAGGGCAGCTTGAAGCCACATGTTCCTGTTTAACAGACACTCCATAGAACTGCTGCATCTGGGCCGGAGGCTGGAGATGCATTGTGTGTTGTGATGGGGGTCCTGGAGTTGGAGCAGAACGTTCTGGCAGGCAGTGGGCACGCTTCCTTTTGTGGAGTTGCATCCGTAGCTCCTCCACCTGCCTCTGCTCTTGGTGCAGCTTCCACGTGAGCTCCTCAATCACCTTCTGCTTCTCCACTAACATCTTGTCCTTCTCCGCGTCCAGACCGAGAGACTCTAAACCGGTGTGGGGGTCCCCATGCAGGCAACCCACTCCGAGGGCACTTGACATGCTCTGGCCCTCATCCGTGCTCAGCTGGGCTGGAGATGGCTGCAGGCCGAATTGTGGGGAGGACATGGTGACATCACTGAAGCTATCAGGCAAAGAGCCGCTGACAGAGAGGTCAGATGAGGCTGGAGAGATGGGAGGGGTGGAGCTGGTGCTGCAGAACGGATAGTAACCTCCACCGTGAGACATGGCGCTCGGAGATTGGTAGGATGACACAGATCCGGTGGGGGTCACTGGGAACGTCACAGTGCTGATTTCTCCAGAGCTGGATGGGGAACTGGAGCTGGAGTCTTTAAAGGGCCGCAGTCTCTCAATCAGAGCTGTTTTAGTGCCAGACACAGGCAGGCCACGAATTCTCAGCTGTTGCCTCAACTCAGATACCTGCAAACACAGAAATGATGCAAAGTGACTCACAGTTCACCTTACTCAGCTCTCACAGATAAACTTGTGAGGGATTCAAACTGATTTTCACCCACTATGCCACAGCACCGTCATGTAAGAACATTTAAAACCTACTTTCAGGTCATCCAGGTTAGCAGGCAGTGGCCCTGCTCTGACTGCAGTGATGGAGGTGGGGTTGCAGTAGGTGGTCTTCACAGGAGATGAGGAGCTACTGCTTATACTGCTAGTTGGTACACTTGAACTACAGGATGTTTGTTGTTCACTGGACTGCCTGTAAACACAATTAATTTAAACATACACTACAAGTCAAAAGTTTAAACACATTTGATGTTTTGAGCTAAAAGATTTTTACCACTAAATATTTAACAATCTAATATTTAATATTTATACTAATATTAAAAAACATTCTGAACATTGCCTGATGTCCAAAAATCACCATCACTGGTGAGTAAAAGGCCGTTCACATGATGAATGCAGCTATAAAAACAACTACAACGATAAATATAGACTATTAGCTTCCACACCAGTGGACAATAATGTGATGTTTATTCTTAGCTCACACACTGCAGTAAATGCACGAGTCCTTTATCTCAAAATGGGTTTTGATTGACTGTCAATGTTTGTAAAATGAAAAAATGTTTGTAAAAAAACTCTGAAAATGATCTCCAAGATATCCTTCCTCTGTATCATCATCATCCTCATCATTACAGATGCAGTGTGTCATGACTGCACTCACTGGTGGGCTGTGTGCTGCTGCTGGCAGCTGAAGCTCTGGCTCTGGTGCTGATGGGAATGCGGCTGCTGATGTTTCTGCTGGCTGAGAATCTGCAGCTGCAGGAAAAGCTGCTGCTGCTGCAGGAGACGAGCGTAGGCGGAGTCCATGGGTGGAGGCGGAGACTTCTCTGCCTTCTGGTCTGGTGGGATGTACTGGTGGTACTTCAGCTTCTTCACTTTAGGCTTCATGTCTTTGGGCTTCTTGTGGCGGTTCTTGTCAGACATCTTGGACTGTTTTATTCAGTTGAATTCAGATTAATGAATGTAGTAATAATAACTTTGTGTTTGTGTTTGTAAACAGCAGATACGTTTGTATTCCTACCTTAACTATAGCAGGAACTGGAATGGGTGGAGACGTCTGGTTGTTGGTCACATTTTCCTCTTGTTTATGAGGGGGGGCATCCTTGTTCTGAGACCCCTTCATACAGTAATTTTCAAAATTATTATTATTATATATTACATTATAATGTAATCCAATAATAAACATTTCTGTGAAAGCAGGCATTCTGATTTCTACATGATGTTTGTTTTTTGTCAGTGTACTACACTAGCAATGCAACATTGTTCCAGATTTATATATTTCTTTTATATTTCTAAATATTATTGAACATTATTATTATTAAACATGTATATAATTTACAGCTCTCACCAGCAGACAGACTCGATGCTAAAATAAATATTTAACGTGCTCTTGCTGCACGTGATCATGGTAATAGGTCATGATTTCATGCCAGCGAGTCGTTTATTATACCGGCTGGCAAACAGCGTCCAATCATTCTAATGCCTGAAGCAATGCTGTTAAAACAACAGCCACAACACACCTTCACTGTTTCAGAAACATGCTGAGCTGGGCTGTGAGTCAAACATCTATCAAACGCTGCTCAAGAGACTGAGCAGAACACTGCAGTTCCCTGTATGACCACAGGGGGCAACACTTCTGAACACTGCTCACTCTATAAACACTGAACCAGTGGGTCTAACTTCACTTTGCCACAGTATCAAAAACTGCCACAGTATCAAAACATACTAAAGTTAAGCAATCAAATATTGATTTACAAACATTTATTAAAATGACCATAAACTGCATATTCAAAATGATTAACTTGCCTATACAGTCTTAGGAAAGTTTTGTACTTGTCTAAACAACAGAATAATTGCATTAGTTTTACCCTTTACTAAAAAAGCAAAACATTGGAGTGACTGACTGGACGCACAACCTCTAATGACAACAAATAAAGATGGATTGAATTCATTCGTTTAAAAGTAAACTAGTTTATTTTATTATCGTAACTGTGAACACTTGTATGGTTTAGCAATGTTCTGTTGCATGAGTTTAAGGGCTGAGAATATTACAGCATAATTGGTTGATAAAATACTTTTACAATTTTTAATATTTTATAAGCAAACATGCAAAGTGCCACAAAATACGTGGAGCTTTTTAAATGATGGGAGTTACAATTATTGCTAAATTTTCTGTGGACTTTTGAGGGCACAGATTCTGTGTGGCCTGACCACAGGTGATATTTATCTGACCAGAATAAAAGAGGACCTTTCCCCAGTCAAACTACTATAAAAACTGTATGAAATACTAAAACAATACTAAGTTATTGTGAGCCCCAGTGTGTGTCTTACTCTTCTACAGCTGTTTTTGTACATGGCAGTTTCTAACCTGGCTGGTGCTGGTCAGGGAGGGCGAGTGGCTGGTTTTGTTTTGTGGGAGGGCTTCAGCAAAACTCTGGGACTCTTCACTGTGAGACTGTTCAGGAGAGAGACTCTCACTGCTGCTGTCCTCCTCAAACGCATACGAGTCCTCCTGCTTGGTGTACTTGCCATGATTCACTGTGAAGACAAACGACTGTACTGAGATAGAAGAACTCAAATACATTAAGATAAGCTTACAGAGCTGGATAAATCCGAGAAGCAAAACAAAGCAGGCAAAAAGATAAGAGAAACTAATTTACAGCGTTCCACACCCGCCGGTTCAGCTAAGACTGATTAGCGTCTTCACACAAGCATTGTTCCAAAGAATGATAAGGTTCTGAAGTCTGTATTTGAGTAAAAGTCTCCTGGAGTCTGTGCACGAGTCTGTTTGCGTCTGCGTGGAGCAGAATGTGACTGTTTGCCAGAATGCTGCATCTGCCACAGGCTGAATTCTGGTTATTAACACAACAATTCATTTGTCATTTGCAGTTGAGCTCTTGGCCCAGAGGTGCCATGATGTAGCTGTAGCAGATTGACAGGGAGCTCTTCAGTGCAGCAGGAGCCCTGATAGGTCAGATTAACATGAGTGAGTGTGTGTAACTGATTCCATATCTGAGCATGTGACCTGTCAGGAGCACAGGGGCTGGTTTCAATCACGACAAGCACACTCTCTGGACCAGTGCACCGGGCACATACTGTCTGCTACCTCTGTCACACTGGGAAACGTGCGAGTGCGTTTTTCTTTAGTTGTTATGACAGCCCAGAAAGCACCTGACTACAGCCTGTCCAGTTTTACTATCTTAGATCATTTTAGACAGTGTAAAGAAATCACACCCTATCACTTCAACTCAATCTAAGCAACGCACATTATAAAAAAAATATTCAGTTTTATTTATAGGTGCAAAAGAGAAGTGACAGAAATGAGAGTTGGGTAACAGGCTTGAGATTCAAACCAACATCACCCTCATGAACACCGCAGCTCAACACTGGCACCACTACAGCACAGGTCCAACACAATCTTTTAAAGACCTCTGAGATGCTCTGATAACAGACTGGAAATATGTGAAAATATGGTTTTTTTTGTAGCCAAGACATAATTTATACCAAGACATAGTTTTGTGTCTACACAGAAATTGACATTAAAAATAAATCTACCTTGATAAATATTCACTGGAGTACAAAGTGTGACGATTAGCGTCTAATAACCAAAGCAAGAACGCAGGACTCTGATGGGCGTCTCTAGAAAGCAGCTCCTTCTCAAACACATTTGTAGGTGGTTCAGTGGAGCCACATAAATCACACTCAAAACAGAGAAATGAGCGAGACATTCATTTGATCCTCAGTGAAAAGGGTGGATCTAAATACAGCTGCTGTTTGTCTCAATAAAACACGCTCCTCTTCCAGCAGAGGTACTGTAGCGATCACCCCCAGCCTTATGCAATACATTTACCAACTGCTCCAGGGGGAAAACACTGAATGTTTACTTTGAGCATGTCTAAAAACATTGCCTTTGGAGGAATCTGAGGGGACAACATACTGTGGTCAGACTACATAGTAAACATACTGCGAGAGAATGCCTGTGACCTCCTAAATCACACTGTGTTTGTTGAGGCAAAGGTTGGGAATATTTTAAGGAAGATTTTAAACGTCATTTCCTTGGAATTCTGGAGTCATATAGGATCTGTTATGTTAAACTAGCAGTTATTGGAATTCTTTAAGGTCTGGATTTGTGTAAAATTACCCACAAGGCCTTTGTAATGATTGAGTTAATGAAGCAACTAAGAACTAGTCGTAATTAGTGGCTAAAAGAAATAAACCAGCAGTTTTGGGTTTGTGTCTAATACCTTTCAGAGCTGCTTCTTTAAGAGTGGAATCGACAGGTATGATGTTCTTCTCCACCAGCTCCAGTGGACCCGGCCTCAGCGAGATCTTCTCGTTAAGGTTGTCGGCCAGTCTGGCTCGCTTGAGTTTCGTCTGCGAGTCTTGCGCGGGACCCTCGCTGGCCGGGTCTGTACAGTAAACAGAAAGCTGGTAAACACTGTTCATCCAGTCCCTCAAAACATACATGATGCAGCACTACAGTCATTTGTAGAATAAACTGTTATTGTGTGTGTTTCTAAGTGGGGGCACACCCAAGACATCAGAGTAAATCATTCAAGCTGAAGAGTCAAACACTGCTCTGTATACAGCTGACACAGCCACAAAACACACAGCTTGCAGTTCATGCATTTATCTGAGAACTGATTTCAATGAGCCATATTCTCTCTCACACATGATGTGAAAGACATAAATATGAATCGCTCAGTGTATGTGAGGATGTTTCTCTTCTTCATGGAGAGCTTTGCTGATCTTACCTTGTAGAATTCGCATGCTGATAAGCTCAGATTTCTCTGGCCTGCTTCTGATTTTGTGTTTTAAGTAATCTCCAGTCTGAAAAATATTGAAACAACTAATTAAAGAATTTCTGTATTTATACACACACACAGAACCAGGACAATAAATCACCTGCTTTCTTTCATTTAGAACATGACAACATTTATGTAGAATCATTTCTCAGCATGATTTCATTGTTATTTGTGTGTCATACTTTGATCTCTGAGACGCGGCTTGTGCCACGTGACTTTGTTTTCAAAGGATTCTGCGAGATAAAGTTGCTTATGGATCTAACCTTGGATCGCTCAAGACTTTTCCTCTGTTCGTGGAATGCAGCCGGACTTTTCAAGGCTGGAAAAACAAATGAGAGAGAACTGAGCAAATGTGATGAACTTTTATCTGTGAAGCTGTTAGTGAAGAAAGTCTGTGCGTCCTGCATGAATCATTTCTGCGGCACCTGATCCGGCCCTGCGCGTCTCTGTCAGCTGAACAGATTCCTGAAAGATACACGGATCACAGGCTCTTATTCAGTGTGTTAGCTGTGCTTTTCTAAGGCAGCTTTTCTTCAGAAAGACTCTCTAACTATTGGGCCACAACTGCCCAAAACTGCATAACGTGCTAAAAACCATGTTAGCAGCTGCATAGCAATGACCTGACATCAACGTACATCAGTTCAGTGCACAACTGACATTTTAATGTAGTTATTTTTGTCTCCACAATGTTGCTGGTGTGTGAGGCCATGTTTTAATGACACCGACATTCAACATGTGACATGATATTTGAGACCTTTGCTTTGTTTTATGGTTCTGCTCTTCTGTAACGCGTGTCTGAAAAAAGAGGATCTAACTGCAGCCATTTATTCAAGAAACACTAGATACCAGAATCTAAAACACATGGACCAGGCAAAAAACTAAACTAAAGCACAGAAGGACAACTGGAAAACACGAGGGGAAAACAAGAAACACCTTGATACAATATGAAACTTCAAAATAAAAGCTCACAAGATAAAATGTGTCATTTTAACACAGAGTTCCATCACAATCTGTGAACTGTCCATCACCTGTAAACATCAGCAGATATCTGTGTTTAATTTACAAGAACACCGGCAGGGTAGATTAACCAGATCATTGCTAGTGAGCCTTAACTAGTCCAGACAAATAAAACCAGCTAATCCACAATTAAACTGGAAGATAACATTACAAATGGCACACAGACCAACACTGTCTCTGTAAGTGTTCAGAGCCACCAACATCTGTAATAATCACACCACACAGTTACAATAAAGATACAACATGAGCTCACAGTGAGTTCAGAGAGAGAGAGAGAGAGAGAGAGAGAGAGAGAGAGAGAGGTCAAATAACATAAACCTTTTCAGATCAAACAATCAAATCATTAAATCACATACACATACATTCAAATTGCAGAAGCGTTCACAGATGTTGTAGTAAATTAATATGTAAATGTTGTAGTATTAATATGCTGTTTTAATAATTATTATGAATAAATCTAAAATTGTAAATATAACTACATATTAAATTTACAGTTGCTAAAAATGCAAAATGAAAGAGATTTTGACAGTTCTGCTGTTAAAACTGTCTGATATATAGATACACACAATGTCTGCATAAGACGTTCTTTAAGCAACAGTTTCTATAGATACAGTATAATGTGAGTGGTAGGATGTAAATTGGATGTCAGGATTGTAAAAACACATTTTATTTGCCATTTAATCAGACAATTACAGGGTCTGGCAGGCTGTCTGCATTAAACAGTAATTGGTAAATTCAATGCATATTTCATTCAGTTTCTCTTAATAATGTTTTTTTATTTATGCTGGCACACAAACATCTCCTCCAATACTAGTTCTAAATATATACTGTGTTTCTTTTCAACAATTCTGAAAGATATTTAATGACCACAGATGAGCTCATGAAGAAAAAACAACTGAATTTAACAGTAACTCTGGAGCAGAAATCTTTAATCCGCACAGATCCAAACACTAAACCCGAGATGTCCATCTTTCTGGCTCCTCCTCAGCCACACGCCAAACAACGCTGAGAAACCTGCCTGCTGCTTTCAAGTGTCTAATAAAGACCAGATGTTGGCTGGGAAATGTATACACAGGGCATATGTGCGGTCCGTCCTCTCAAAAACCAGCGGAAAGATTGAAATATCACCTCCACAGAAGAAAGCAACAGATTGCATAATAATTCCAGCATAATTCCAGCCTTACGCGGCTCTTTGAAATGTAGCATGAATTATGATTCATGAAAGATATGGTGTGTGAGACTGCATTAGATCTAATCATTTTATTGAATGGATTTCATGAGATACTCTATATAAAGACAGAAATCAAACACAAGAACATGTAAAACATTCAGAGGACAACATGCCGTCTGTAACACGTGCTACATTACATCCAGCCAGAGGAAAAACTGGAAACATATTTTCTGAACATACCTGCTCTGGCACAGCTATCACTTTTCCACATGCATTCAGCTGGATAGCACCTATTTAAATGCTTCAAGAAACCTGTTTATCTGACTTTGTTGACCCCCCGTCTGCCATATAAAGATAAACAGCCATTGAAAATTCTTTTTTAAGGGCCACAGACTGGCCAATCACATTTTTGGGGGTGGATTTTATCTCCAGCAGACTCTCTGTATTTGATAGTGTTGTGCTAGCTGACTGTGCACACTCATGCCGGGTTATCTAAAGCATTGAGCCTTTCTGCAAAAAGAGCCAGAGAAATACCATTCAACAGCTCCTCTTAAAACACTGACCACACGTGAAAATACACAGCAGCCGGTCTGTGACACACGTATAACTGTATTCTGTTAGGATATTGTATATTTACTAAACCTGAAGCTAAATATAACACAGCAATAGGTCTGCAGTATATTTTAGCAGGTGGGTGATCCGCACGACTCTGTTTTCTTTAATATCTTTGGGTGTTTGGCTTTGAATCATTTTACTCTGCGACTTTCATTAGACGTCACTGACGTCTAAAAGCTACTGAGTGTGTCTGTGTTGTGCTTCACGAGTCCTGCTGATTTCCTCAGTGAAAATATAAATGATCTCTTGATCTGATTTTCAGGTATAAAGAAAAGCTGTTATGCCGGATCATCTGTTTATTATCTTTCAGCTCTTATCGCCTGACAGCCGTTTAAATGAGCAGATAAAATCTGAAAGCTTTTTGTGCCCAGTGCGCATAGGTGGCCAACAAGAGTCTCTTCTATGTGAATGTTAGCAGGTGTTGGTGTAATTGTGGTGCAGCTCACAGGCCTCAGAGCAGCTCTTCAGCTCGAGAGCATTCCAGTGAGGTCAGCGTGATGCTCGCCGGCCAACGGTGCCACACAAACCTGCAGGAGGAGTAGCAGCGCAGAGATCTGCCTTCACTCCTTTGTCTTATTGGCAGTTTCTACCCATAATGCACCACTATTCGTTTCTTTGTGCCCCTGACTGGAGGTCCACGTTCTGTTCCTTCAAATTCTGAAGGAGTTGATGGAATGACTAGATAGAATGTGTGGATGTGAGGCTGTGTCAGAAATCATGTTTCTCTGTGTTGTTGAAAGACGTGTCATCAGATACATTAGAGTGGAGGCTGAGCAGAGGTGTGGAGGGTTTACTCACGAGGCATGATGCCCTGGTCTGCCAGCTGCTCTCGTGTCCTTCTCTGCTGGAGCCTCAACTGCAGGACTGTGAGTGGAGGAGGGGAGGAATACAGAGAGAGAGAGAGAAACAGAAAGATAAAGAGAGACAGAGAGAGACAGTGAGGAGAGAGATAGAGAGAGAGAAAGAGAGAGAGAGGGAGGGAGGAAAAGATAATGACTCATCATGAGTGAATCTGGAGAAATCAGGCATAAATCTGTCTGGAGAAGGAACACACCATTCCATTCAAGACACACACTCATACACACACACACACACACACTCATACACACACCAGTGTCGATTAACGTCCCACCTCTTACATTTATGACCAGCTCCCTCCCTGATGAGGACCACACACTGTAGGGACGATTTGTTTAAAAGCCAGGAGCCGTGTTTATCATAGTCCTACATCCTGTTTTAAGAAATATTTGTGGGCCTGTTGCTTCATTTTTTTCTTTGTTTTGGGTTGTGTGGCTCTCATCAGGACAGCTGATGCTCTACGGCAC
>JAZGTK010016470.1:0-12719 GCA_036877625.1 Ambastaia sidthimunki
AAATCATTTAAATGCCAACATAGTACATGAAAGTGCAAAAAAGATGAGTCATAGCCACCATTTCATGACAAGCTGACAGAATAATGATAACATCTGTAAAGACTGTCTTTAATGTTTCTGGGGGGAGTGACAAGACAAGATATTAAGAATCTGTGGAGAATATGTTCAATAACAACTTAGTTGGATGGCTGGAAATTAGCTTCAATTTCAGGAGTGAAATAACTGCAAGTATTTGCATAAATGCATAGGTGCTTTGGCATACTGTTCCACACTACATACACTAAAGTATTTGTACTAAAGTATAAGCAGTAAGTATACTAAAGTATTAACAGTAATCTAAATGCAGTTGGTTATGAAAAATAAACAATTTAGTAAAAAGCACTGAATCCTCTGATCACATACTTGTGTGAGGGATACTTTTAAACAGTTCTTACAAATGTAATATAATAAAAAAACCTATTTGTGAGGATGTTTGAGATGGTCCTCATCAATACAAAAAGCTCAAATAATACAAATTATGTTTTACTTTATGTCTAATAATGTCAACAGGTTTATGTGAGGGTTAGGAGATAGAAAATAAAATCTGGACTTTTATGAAAGTAATGAAAGTCTACAGTATAAAATGCTTTCACTAATATAGTAAAACAAACCAGTGTGTGTGTGTTTCTGTAGTGCTGTATGTGTGGATTACATTATTGCTTTGTCTGTTTGATATCTTGTTAAACAACAACCCAGGTGATAAAAGACAATTTAATCTTTCCAAAGCTCAAAAGATTCTCTATAATAAAATTGTTTATCAATACTAATTAAATACCATTTCTCTGCTTCTGGACTATAAAAACATTTTCTGAGTAAAAGAGACATTATACTAGCAGAGCAAGAATGTTTTAAATAAGAAGTCTTCAATACTATAATGTTTTTATCAACAGGTGACTCATTGTACACGATTTGAATAGGAAGTGAACATATTATGGAAAATTACTATGCCACATCATGGAAATAAAAACCAATTTGAATGTTAAACTGAAATGATTTATATTAGTGCTTGATGAATAGCTTAAATTAGTTTCTCAATTTATGCTAATTCATGGTCTCGTGGTAATTCTAGTCTCCTGCTAAAACACAAATTTGAATAACAAACATTGAAATGATCATTTAACCTAAATCATACAGTGAATGACACTGGTCCCTTTTCATTCTTCTTCTCTGCACTTTTCTTGGCCACATCGGCAGTGTGTGCTGATAAATATCGCAGAGGGTTTGGTGGGTTATTGCGCACTGCGCTGAGCCACGAGGACATTGCAGAAGGCTTCAGATAATTTACAGTGCCATAAAAGCAGCATGAGTGATTTTCTCTAGTATTTATTACCCCACCCAATGAATTGCCAAACTATTTCATTCAGTTTATAGCTTTATGCTAATGTGCGAAAATGAAATTAAGTTGAGTTTGTTTATTTATTTGATTCTGAGTTTGTTCACTTTGTGATTTATTTGACACTTTTTATTTGAAGAATTGCCATATGATGGATAGCTAATACCATTTGACACTTAAACCCTGAATCTTAGGAATTCCCCAACAAAAACAATTATTGCAATTGGGGTAGCCTGTATGTTTACATGGCTTGCTTTATGTATTATGCATCAGTGAGAACTTTATTTTAAAAGTCAAGAATATCTAAATGATGCTGTTTATTGTATTTTTATTGCTAAGGATTCATCTATAGCTGTTTAAGCTGATAGATTTATGAGCAATGTTGTGTGTCAAAAATCCAAAAAAATCAGTGACGTCAGATCAGTGTTTAAAACAATTCACAACAGTAAGTTTACGAAAGAGCTGTCAGGTTACGAAATGCCAGTCTACCTTCAATTGACTTCAACAAAGAATGTAAAGTAACTGCAAGTTTATGTTTCAGACAGAGATGGCGATAGAGAGGCAAACATTATAGATTGAAGCTATAATGAGATGTTGTGATCAGGTATCAAAGCAGGACAATGACTTTGTTAGTTCTTCAGTGAGAGTTCTTCAAAGTTTGTCACTTTCAAGGCCATTAAAATACCACCCTCAACCTAATGAGAGACATGACCAACCCCCTCTAATACTAATGCCACCTTTTTACTGTCTGCCATTCAGCACCTAGTAGTTTTAGTAATAAGCTCTCAATTTGTTTGTGAAGCCGCTTACCCACCATTCAGACCTGTGATGTTTGTGTTTGCTTTTAAAGGTGTGACAGCATTTATACTCTCCACCTATTCACCATGGTGGCATTATTGAATAATACATGAATAGTTAACCTCCAATACATTTAGAGGGACAAATATGTGTTTGCCCAAGGATACAGCAATAACATATACTTTTAAAATGATGTGTACCTTTTTTAATCATAACAGCCATTCTACAGTAAGCGTTTAGAATACATTTGGGAAAAACGTAACAGCACTCACAGTTTTCACATGAAAAATTGGCCCCACACTGTCTATGCATTAAGTGACACTGTGAATGCAGGATAAGTGACTAGAATAGGATGTAGAGTAGAACAGTACTAATACATTACTGATATAACATGACAGGAATATGGTCATGAACATTTTCATATAAAAAGAGCCCAAGTTATTTAAGATTACTGATAATCACATGGACAAAGTGTATAAAATTATTCAGTTAATTCAGCAAACCCTGCCACTGATCACAGACCCATTACATCTCAGAATGCGATGACTGATACAGAGAAAGTTAGTGACTATAGAAGTTTTTATAGTCAGCCAAGCACTTTGTCTAAGTAATTTAAGGCATCGTTGGACATGCTGGTACTGTTCAGAAAACTAATAAAATAACTAACTCTACAGAGACACTAAACAAGCATTTAAAACAAAAGCTTGGATGAAAGCGTAGTTGAAGAGCCTGACTGCCCCCTAGTGGATATCAACACTCTGAAATCCATTGTCATTACTTACTAAAGGTTGTACTATTACTTGCTAATGATGAGATCACTTTTTAAATGTAGCCGTAAAGGGAAAACGTTGTTAGTGTTTATCATAGAGTAGTGTTATCTATTATTGTTTTATATGTTATATTATGATGTTAAAGACATTACACATTAATAAATATTCCCAGAAAAAATAAAATTAAAGTATTAACAGTGTGATATTTAGAATATGACTAATACAATTTGTAGCTTTAAAAATTTATTAACGATGGAGACATAACAATGTACTATATAGTGTTAAAATAATAAAAAGTATAAAACATTGCTAAATATAAAATAAACATTTTTTTAAACGCAGCAATCTGTACAACATTCCCATAAACAACAACAGGAAAAATCCACCCTCACAATTATCTGAATTTCAGAAAAATACACAAGTGAATGAGCAGATTTACATCTGTAGCTGTGATAGTGTGTGTATCTCACCTCTCTCCTCTTTTTTCTCACAGAAATGAGCATTGCAACAGACTGTCTGCTGATTCGGCACAATGGTAATGCAATGCAAACAGACATTCTATACAATAGAAACTGCTCAGCACAATTCTTCTTTGTTGATTAAACATATTTTTCTAAGCAAATAAAAAATGGACAGTCTTCAGACAGATAAAGATTAAATAAAAAGCTTTTAAACTAATGCTTTTCTTTGTAGACACCTTTAGTATTTTCTTGAACTTGCTTGTGTGAGTGTATGGGGTATTATGCACATTCAGTGTACATTCTTTAATTTACCACATATTCTTCTAAGCCTCCTGAGGCAAAGTTAACTAACAAAAGACTCATCAACTCTGTTCTCCATTTGCTGTGGATGGGAGGATCTCATATGCGGCAATAGGAGAAAAGGCAGCCGCTTGTAAAAACTGCCAGAGTTAATGATGGCTACTTACAGCAGGGGGCCCATTTGTGATTAGACACTATCCGTCACATCGACAAGGGAAACACATTTGGTGTGATGTTGATAAATCAAATCAGCTCCTAATGATATCGCTCAAGGGACCTTCCTTCTCATTTATAGATGCGCTCATCTCCTAGTTAATCTCACAGAAACCTCTCAGCATCCCATAAATGACATTACATTGAATCATACATGTTGCAAACAAGCACCTTGCTCCAGGCAGTGATTAGGTAAGTAAGGTAGTGCACATACATATAGAAATGAAATAAACAGCTTCTTATTATGTTTGGATTTGGATCTGATGTTTGTTCTTGTGCTTTTGTAAAGATAGATAGATAGGCCTACTGGTTAGTGGGTCGGGCTTGTAATCAGTAGGTTGCCGGTTCGATTCCAGCGCTGGTAGGTAGCAACTGAAGTGCCCTTGAGCAAGGCACCTAACCCCCGATTGCTCCTAGGGCGCTGCAGTGATAGCTGCCCACTGCTGTGTGTGTGTGTGTGTGTGTGTGTGTGTGTGTGTGTGTGTGTTTGCAACTTGGAGTGTGTGTGTGCAACTTGGAGTGTGTGTGTGTGTGTGTGTGTGTGTGTGTGTGTGTGTGTGTTTGCAACTTGGAGTGTGTGTTCACTCCTCACTGGTGATGGGTTAAATGCAGAGGTTTAACCCATTTACGGTATGGGTAACCATAACTGACAAAAACATGTCACTTTCATAATAGCTTTATATTTTCTCTCTTACTTTTTCCCAACGTTTAGCATTGTTAAACTGTTAAACTGATCTACTGAAGTGAACAAATTGGGTATTTATGTTATTAGCTCATGTTTCCCATATTTAAATTACTACTGGGTAACTTATAGATCAAATAAATCCATTGTCACGTCATTCCGTCACAAATGTCAAAGATGGGCAGAACGATCACACGATCTCGTTCTGCAAGATGCAGACAATTGCACCTGAATTATAGACAATACAGTCCACATAAAAAATAACAGAAAAGCATATTTATTAACACGAGGTTTTAAGAAAGTGCTTAATTAGAAAAGGAAAAAATAGAAACATTAGACGCATTAAAAGCAATTGCAGCAACTGGGGCTAGAGGTCGCTGTTTTACAATATGTGTGGTCACGTCATGCGCGCTCAGTCCAGTACTCCCAGAATGCATCGCGGCTGCTAGTGCGGTTAGCAGTCGTTTACCTGTGATCGCTTACAGCTCAACACATACGGCGTCAGGATTTCTCTACTTTTATAGTGGTCGGTCATAAGCGCTATGCCTCCGAAAAAGCCAGCTCCAGCTGCAGCCAATAAGAAAACCCAAGAGAAGAAGAAAGAGAAGATTATTGAGGTGAGATTAGTTGTATTTTAGCACACATGCAGCATGGTGAACTCTGGGCCTTGTGCTCTGATTCACTTACTGACACATTTCGGCATGTAAAACTATTCTGTTTGCTGTTTATTGTGTAAAATGAATGGAATGTCAAGATATTAAGTTATATATTTGCTAAATGCGGTTAGATAAAGCTGTCAAGCTGTTATTGTCAACCTGATATTGTTTAAATGGGAAATAAGTAAAATGGGATCAGGACTGCTGTTCACACTCAGCTTGTGTCCTAAAACCCAGTGAGTGGCCACCTAGACAGCAATTTTGGTCAGAATGTTTGCAGGACTATGATGGCCTAAGTGATGTCCATGTAGACAGCTTATTAGGTTTAAAAGACGAGTCTTGGTGACCAGAAAATGTTCTTTTCCGTTTCTGTTGTTTCTTGTTTGTTTACTAATTTTAGATAATGCATTTTTATTTAGTAGTATAAGTTTGTAAATATTATATGTTTGCTCAATATAGATAAATAATTGTCTTAAACATAGGATGTTTGAATGGAGTGTGAGGTTATAAAAAGCCTCAAATCATCCATAAGAATTAATGTTTTAATGGGTAATGGGTTAAAATAAGGATGGCACAATCCTACTTTTTATGTCCTATACAAATAGTAATACTGCAACCCTTAGGATTTGCCGATACCAATTCTATTCCAATACACCTTTCCTCTTTCTGAAGGCTCTCTGAAAACATTTGTGCAGGTTCTTTATTTACAAGTCTAGCTTGAGCTGAAAATGAACTTTATCATAAAATTATATTCTCTCCTGCACTCTTCTGCGTCTCATCCTGCAGAACAGCAGATAAAGTGTGAGGACTTATAACTTGCACTAAACAGATAGAAACTAAACAAAGAAACTAAAACAGTGTGGATAAAACAAATCCTACTGATAGTAAAATAAGCTTCTTAAAGAGGTTTTGGCCATAATGTACTTGAGATTGTTTTATTTGCTATTTAACACACACACACAGGTTATACTGTGATAAATTCATTCAATAGACAGATCAGATTGATCAGATTATTTATTGATTTTGACAATATCTGATCCAGCATTTTTGGCCAGTATGGGGCTCATTCCAATACTAATATCAGATTGGTGCATCCTTAAAAAATAAGCCCATGATAAAACTGTCCTGTAATCTGTGTCATTTTTTCCAGGATAAAACCTTTGGTCTGAAAAACAAAAAGGGTGCTAAACAACAGAAGTTCATCAAAGCTGTCACACAGCAAGTCAAGTTTGGACAGCAGAATGCACGGCAGGTAAGAACCAGAGTCACAACTGATTTCATGTTTAAATCTGAAGGCTGTGACCCAGAATTCTTAGATGCAGTTTGTTTACAGATTGCTGCTGCTGAAGGTGAAAAGAACAAAAAGAAGGATGATAAGAAGAAGGAACTGTCTGAGTTGAACGAACTGTTTAAGCCAGTAGTGGCAGCTCAAAAAGTCAGCAAAGGTAAATGATAGATGTGCCGCATTGAAACAGGAGCCACTACTGATTGAGGGCTTGAAATACAAAACTGCAGTATGTACTGATTTTCAGTCAGATTGGAATAAAAGCATTAAAACAGTTTTTTGTTCTGTGAAATCATTGTTTATCTTTATCAAGATATCCGTGTGGTTCAGAAACCAAACTGATGTGATGTTGTTCTTCTATTTCAGGTGTGGATCCCAAATCTGTGCTTTGTGCTTTCTTTAAGCAGGGCCAGTGCACCAAAGGTGATAAGTGTAAGTTCTCCCATGATCTCAGCTTGGATAGAAAATGTGAGAAGAAAAGTATGTATGTGGACGGTAGAGATACGGAACTCGAGAAAGGTGAGTCCAAAATTACTCTTAAAATGACAAAATATTGTCTAAATCTTCGACTTTACATTGACATTTATATATAGTTTAACCATCATTACGCTGTATTTGGACACATTTATTGGTGTGTAGAATTTGCAGGGGGTTTCTCACGTTAATATTAATGCATTTTGTTTTTAACTGCTTTCTTCATTTTAAAATTACAGACACAATGGAAAACTGGGATGAAAAGAAGCTTGAGGAAGTTGTGAACAAGAAACATGGAGAAGATGAAAAGAAGAAAGCAAAAACACAAATTGTATGTTATTTGTGAACATCTGGAACAACTGTAAATAAATGTAGTGATTTACGATATTTTTTATTAGCATTGGTGTGATGGATGATGTTTTACATGTAACAAAATTATCAAATTTGTATGATTATGATTTTTAATCTCTTGTTGTTTTAGGTGTGCAAATATTTCCTTGATGCTATTGAAAGCAACAAATACGGCTGGTTTTGGGTTTGTCCTGGGGGAGGTGACAACTGTATGTACCGCCACGCACTTCCTGTGGGCTTCGTTCTGAAGAAAGACAAGAAAAAGGAAGAGAAGGAGGAGGAGGAGATCTCACTGGAGGACTTGATAGAGACTGAGGTGTGGGAAAGTATCACAGAACTTACTGTTTTGTGGGTTAAAATAACAGTGTTGTTAGAATTGAATATTAAGAATTGAATATTAGGCCTTAATAAGAACTTAAGTAGTGGTCACCTGTTGTTACTGTAGAGATTGACCCTCGGACCAAACGTCACTCGAATTACTCTGGAAACGTTCTTGGCCTGGAAGAAAAGGAAACGGCAGGAAAAACAGGCTAAAGCAGAGCAGGACATGGAAAGAAAGAAAGCTGACTTCAAAGCTGGCAAGGCTCTCGGAGTAAGTAACAAACGTTGTCCCTGATTTTCCACCTTAGTGTGCCTGATTAAAAATGGTTAAAACGCTGACAATAACAGTGAGGTATTCTCTAATTGTATTTTGCAATAAAAAACTTTTCCCCAATATCATAATTTTGACTGTGATGCTATGATCTTACCAGAGGGTGGCAGCAAAGCTATGATATTAGGGCTTGTTGTTGCTGCTGTGTTGTATAGTCTCTCATTCTGCACACATTGTCTGTAGTTTTGAGATGTCATTGTTTCATGGCTTATCGTGCAGGTCAGTGGAAGAGAAGTGTTTGAGTTCCGGCCTGAGCTGGTTGATGATGATGATGAGGAGGCTGACGATACCAGATATGCTAAAGAAGAGGACTCTGATGAAGATGAGCTTTCAGATGAGGTTGGAAGAACTCCAGCTTTTTACCCAGAATGCAACACTGCCCCTTTTTAACATTAAAAATAATTATAATGTTTTGCATAAAAGATAAACAAAATGTTCCTCATCAGTTAAGTTATGATGCGAAGTTCAGAAAAGCTCTGTGTAATGTTCAGTCTGTTTTGATTTTCATGTAGTATCTGATTTGTCTTGATTTACAGCACCATTTCAGCATCATTATTTTGATTGTCTTTGCAGGTGGAGGACATGGACAACATTCAGGATATTGACATTGCTAGATTTATCCCTAAGGAGGTGGATAATGCGGGGATAACAGTGGCGTCAGCTGACAGGTTTTCTGCCAGAGCTCCTCCCACAAATGAAACAGATGGTGAGAGGTTTCTAAATGTCTTCCATCATACAGTCTGCGTTTCATTTGATCATCCAGTCTGATCTACAGATATAAATATATGCAGAATTGTGAAATTAGTGGCATTTTTAATGTTGTGCAGGGCTCAATGTTAAGGATGGCCCAGGGCCAGTATGGGAGTGTTAATGGACCTGTCATTGGCCATACCAGGATGTTTTGAATGTTGTTGTTGTAGTTTTTTTTATTTAAAAAATATAAATATGAATAATATACTTTTTGGTACAAATAAACATTTTAAATCCAATTTTTAAAAAATTAATAGAAATCAACGTGTAACGTGTTGCTATCACTGTGACTTTTTTGAAATCTGTTTTTGTTACTACCTTTCTTTCAATGTAATAATCTATCATTTGGCATCTGTTACAGTCTATGTCCTTTGTTTATTCTAATGAAACAAAATGAACCCCTTTAGTTGCATGCTAACATTCTAAAGCAGCTTTCTGTAGATTAAATGTACAGAATCTGCTGTAAATTAATCCTGTTTTGTGGTTCTGTTTGCTCTGCAGACAATAAACTCAGCGAGGCCTCAGGTGGAGCCATAGAGAATGGAGAACACAGCCAGAACCAGACACTGGAGGACAGTGAGGAAAACGAGGAGTCAGGGGACGAGGCGGTACCAGTGGACGAGAACCTCTTCACTGGGGAGGACCTAGATGAACTGGAGGAGGAACTAAACACACTGGATCTGGATGAGTAAAGACTGGGACTGTTGCATCATTCATGAACTGCACAAGGCTTGAAGTGAATGACAATGTTTTCACCAATAACTACCACCAAAATTGCTATGACAGAAACCGTTCTGCCTGCAATATCCACCCTCATTCCCAGAGATGTCCCAGGAAACTACAGGAGAGAATGGAGCGATTGCAGCTCTTGTTCTTGCTCAGATTTTAAGATTTTGTTTTTCCCCTTTTTTGAATTTTTTTTGTTGTAATCTACCCCAAAAGCACAGCCACAGATAGAGTCTTACATTTAGATCCATCTGATTCCATGTGATTCTACAATGGGAGCATAATATATTTATCAGGCTTTTGATCTGACACATCTACATTTTGTTTTAAAAAATAATTTAATGATCATATTTGTAAGTACATTCTACTGAAATAATCCAGCGTAAAATGAAATGTTCTTTGAGAAACATTAGCATTCAAGCGCTATCAGAATCGGGTTTCCCCCTCTAACGATGTGAAACTGCTTTAATGAATACAAAGGGATCTGTTCCGTTGTATCACTTCAGTTTTAAAATGTAACCAACTGCATGCCTGTATCAGGATCAGAATGTAAATGGTGAATAAGTGTAATGCTGATTTAAGTGTTCAGTAATCAGTTGATGAGACTGAGGTGTTGAATGCAAAATCTCTTGGATGCAGTTATGTGGCATCTGGCCTTACAATAGGAGACGTGGAAGAAAAATAAATGCTACTCATATGATGTTTGAAATGCCTTTGGGAGCTTGAAAAATCTTGAGAATGAAAGAGATGTAAGAGCTGGTGAGATGAACTAGTAATGTGTCTGTTCTTTTGTATTCAGTTGTTTTAAAGTGTCCCCCCAACCAACATGCCACAATAAATTGTAAATAAAAGGATATCAGATACTGATTTTGAGTTGAGATCTCTAAATGTGGGGCTTAGGATTGATAGGAAGTTTGAGACGTAAGGGGTTTTCCTAGTTTGACTTCTCTTCTAGAGTTATAAAAAAGAAAATCTGGCATTGTTTACATGCCTTCGTGTTTTTCTTTCAAAACTGTATGACTTCTAAAAGACGCAAAATGTTATTGACTAGAATGATAGCCATTCACCCATTCAGTTCCCATTCATTTTTATTAAAAAAAAAACAGGTCTGAGATTCAAAATGAAAATGTATATCTTGTAAGAAAAGAATGTTATACGTTTGGGATGACATGGCGATAAGTAAATGGAAACAGAATTTTCATTTTTAGGTGAACTAAATTTGGCTGAAACTATTTTTGACGCAGTGTAACTTCTATGTTCTGTGGTAGAACCTCCACTGCCTGGTACCTCAGTGCAGAACTTGTCTCCTCAAAGCTGATGTCTGTTTAATCTAAAGTCATATTTTAAATAATGAGATGATCATCAAACAAATGTGTCCAGATGTTTTGCAACTGATCATAAACATTCTTAATGCAGCTCCGCTCCATTAATTGCTTGGCTTGTGCTGTTGAGAGAGGGCTGACATGCTGCAGTGGTCAGAGGACTGGCATTTCCTATGATGTTCATGAAAAAGCATGATCACACCCACTCCCTGCCTCCCACACACGAATAAAGACCCAAGTGTCGTTGTGCATGTTTAGTTTTTAGGTTTTCACAACCTAGAATCCTACAACTTATTTTGAATTAAAACACTACTTTTAATGTAACTCCTTTAAAACCTTTAAAAACATCTGGAACTCCTAAAGTAGTTTTTGCAAAGATAAAGTCTTGGACTGCTACAAAAATGGGTAAATTGAATCACTTACAATTTACTACTTACCATGTTAGTAATAAAAAGAGTACTAGATTTAGGTTTTTAAGTACTACAGACTTAGGTTTTAGATTAGATGGTTTAATTAGATTTAGATCAAGTTCAAGAGTCCTTTAGTGTGTTTGCTGGTGTGTTTGTTGTGTCCAGCAAGCAAACAATTATTATGCCACTCTCTGTATCACATGGTCCCAAAATCCCCCTTGACCACATGCATCACGGAACAGCTTTAGAACAAAAGCGTTTTTGTTCCTCGGGGAGTGAGGATGTAGCTTCTCTTTCAAAGTGATGTATTTAATTTTTGGGAAATACAAGTTTTTCAAGGCCATTACACTGTGTCAGTGCATATAACACTGTATTATTATTTTAATTTTCGCTATCTGAGTTTGTCAAAAGACAAGTTAAACAAAATTCAGCCAATGTTTCCTCCTAACGTAGCGTCAGGGAACCTGGGGGATTTACAGAGTCCATTCCTGTAGGCATACTTCACCAATGTGTTTAAATGATTTACTGACAAGTCCATATATGAATAAATCAGGCTCTTAATTGCCATTTGTATTTGCCACAGCAAAAAACTTTATCCACAAGTCTAAAACTAAAGACATAAAGTCTGGCTCAAGGACTCTGCTTACTGATAAAAAGGCACCAGCTCTGGCTGCCATCTATGTTATTTTATAGTATATATTCTCTATTTGTGTAACGATAAATACAATTTATGTACATTTATGTAACCCGACAAAAGTGTTATTTTTCTTGTGCCTGTCTAAACACATGGTGCCACTGTTTTACTCTAATATAACCCTTTGCTTTTCACAAAGATCCCAAACTTTATGTGACCTTAAAACATTTAGACGAAAACCATAAACCGTTCGCTCATGCCCATTAGGTCATGACGCCCACCCGATGATAGTTGCAGAAGTCCCTAAGGGCGTCATCGTGACGTTTCAGTGGGTGGTTATATTTTCACTTCCGGTACAGTGAGACATCCCACTGCTTTCCATCAGTTCTGTGTCCTACTTTAGACATTACGTTTTACCGGACAGACTGGAAACCGATGGGCTTTCTTACAGTCGTCTGCCCGCCTGCAATAATGTAACAGAGATTTCGGATGATTTCGTAGCGTGTTGCGGGATTTAAACTGATCTTGGGTTATTATGGAGTGTGAAGTCAGTGCCGATCATTTATTCTGCTGATCCAGACACCCACCCACACAGCGAGATCTTCTACTTTCTTTTACTCTGTAGACGTCTGAGACACAAAACATGGGCAAACATCTCATCTGCTCTTGGCTTTTGGCTGTAGTGGTTATTTTGTGCTTCAAACACGCAGTTTCTTTTAATCTGGATATTAGCAAACCAATAGTTTTCTCTGGACCTCCAGGAAGTTATTTTGGATTTTCTGTGGCTTTCTTCAATCCTGATAACAAACAGTGAGTACATGGGGCTTTATGTTGTTTAGGCGTCTGTTGCATTTGTGAATCAA
>JAZGTK010016471.1:0-12719 GCA_036877625.1 Ambastaia sidthimunki
TTTGCCTAGCGGTCTGTTTTGATTGGATCATTGTCTGTCAGTGAAATCCTATGGCAATATATAAAGTTGAAGAAGGCCACAACGTGACTGGGCTCAAGTTCACGAAAGTACAGTTCTCACGCGATACGGAAACGCGGCAGTTTATCAGCTTTCATTTACTCTGGCGATATTCATTCACGATAATCCAACTGGGCTATTGCAGCCACACCAAACTGAGTTTCTTGCTTAGGTTTTTGCCATATAACAATAGCATAAGTTATTTGCTTAAAACACTGACATGGTTGTAATACTTTATTATTTGTTGGACAGCACAGTGACTGTCATGAAATAGACAAAAGTTCGCTTACAGATCTAACATGGAGCTTTTTTATTAATACAAAAAAAAAAAAATGCAATTTCGTTTGCACTTCACTTTCATTGAATGAAAAAGTGACTGACCCCGTTGTTTTTACAGCGTTTTGGGTAGTACTTATGCAACTCAATTATTAAATATAATTAATTAGTAATTAAATAGTTAATTATAATAAAATAATTAATTATAAGTACAAATAATTAATTATAATTAAATACACAGTTTGTTTGGTGCAGCCATAACGCTCCTTAAAACGGTCACGCGATCCTTAATGTGCTTACCGCCAAAAAAACGCGCTGAAGTATCACAATATCACTTAAAACAGTAGACTACTAAGGTAACTACTGCTTTCTTTCTTTCTTTTATTTATTTATTATTTCACTCTTTCTTTCTTGTAAAGATTTACATACGTTTATTGAGTTTTGTCTGAGGTAAATTCATTGTTTATAAATGAGAGGGCTAGCGTGCTAATTAAAGCTCTCTGTGGTCACAGCTCAGTGGGTTGCTGAAATAAACCAACATTTCCCCCTCAGAATGAGTGGAAGTGGAACACAGTTGTTTTTCATCCGTCTTCCAGAACTCAGGAGTTTATGCTGTGTCAATCTGAGCCTCCCAAACAGTTGTGATGAAGGAGAGCTTAGAAACCAGCAAGTAAAAACCTGCAGGTAAAAGGGAAAACAAATATGGTCTATGTCAGTTAGGTGGGATTGAAATTTTTAAGTAAAAGTTGATTCAATTAGTATAAATACACTATGAAGATAGGTGTGCCGGGTCTTAAAGCTGTGCTGAAGACCTGCTAGTCAGATGTTTTGGGTCATTCAGACTGGTGAAGGTGTTGTTTTAAAGACCATTAATGGTTTTATCAGGTTTAGCGCCCAGCTAAACAAAAAGTTGGGTCTGAAGTGTCAAATTCATCTTGCTATTATTTTGTTGCTATCTGTGATTATTTTATCTTTCAGAGAACTTCTGCTCATATACCCGAACATTGTTGCCTCACCTGTTCTGGGTCATTTTGGGGGCATCACTGTTGTAATGACTGTAAGTACAGTATGTAATCTTTTATAGGTCAGCTGTAGTAGCCATGATCAGGGTGTTTAGTCTAGAACACTGTGGTTGTGATATTAATATAATATAATAATATTTTTAAAAATGTGTATAGGCTCCTATAACTAATTACTTGCTTAAATTTTCAGAAAAAGGGATATTGTGAAGCTCACATTAAGTAACCTGGTTTACTTAACTAATTAACCTGGTTGTTGCATTTGTACACAATTTTGGCATACAATGATGCATGTACATTAGAAACCATGTACATTTACATGCCCATGTCCATAGTATATCAATAGTTACAGATATAATTATATTACAGATATGAACTGTCTCAGTTGCATTTCAAGATAAATATGTTGCACAGTTTAAGCAATGCAAACCTGCTTGCTGCTGGCCCAAGAATACAAAAATGTTTTCCCTAAAGTCTAAGTTTTTATTAAAATATTTTAGCTTCCTGAGATGCCAAATATCTTATAAGTCACGCACATATAATTTTTGTGTTTGTATGTGACATGATTATATTTAATGATGATTTGAATTTATGTAAAAACACATTTTATTACAAGGCATGTAGGCAAAACACTAATTATTTAAATTGCCTTTCTTGTCATTACATGTTATCGTGCTGCTTTTTTATGAGTGTTCGTGATATTTGCATCACCTTGCGTGCATGTGCACCTGTCAGTGGAGTGTGAGATGTTGCATGTGCGTGACTTCAGATCTGTGGGTGCATGTGTGTGTGTGTACGCGTGTCAGCACAACTCGTGCTAAGGCACGTCCTGTGCAAAGCAAAATATTTGAGGCACATTCCACACACTCTGTCATCACTTTTCCTGTCCTGAACTGAGGCCAGTTAACAGGAAGTGTCAAATGCAGCTAACAAGATGCCCAATGTTGCCTCTTCAGTAGTGCCCTTAATTTGAATCTGACACACATTTATCCTGAGTTTTACAAATTGTTGTCAGACTTCAATGGGAACACTAGTGAATAATTGACTATGTTGTGCTTATGTAATCTCCATGCCTTTTGTACTTGTGTAGCGATGCAATTCAGAATGAATGAGTAATGAATGAACAGAATGAGTAATGAATGAATATCGGTGTACTCTTATTTGTGAGTCCTTCGTCATCAGCATTTCTTATCCAATGTAGCATTAATGTGTATTTTTGCTAACCTGTCTGTTTTAATTGTCTTTCTTCCTTGCATCCTTTCTAAGAATACGTTTTACGAGAAGGGCATCATTCAGGCTTTTGCACGGACGCGTGATCTACAGGTCAGTTTAAGGGGAAATTGTTTAGCCACTTACAAAATAGTCCCCTTAGACAGGCTTTATATCTTTGTTGTATTTCCAGGCAAATCTCTCAAGCATTAGTGTAGCTCCATGAGTTTAACCTGAGCGGTGGCCAACAAGTGACTACACCAATCAAGTTTACTTATGGTTTTTTTAAATATATATTATTCTATGAAATATTCATTTTTGCAACAAAGGGATGTTAGCATTTTCCAGTAAATTATTTTAATTATGGACATTCAGCATTACTAAATTGTCAAAAATGTAACTGTAGGAGATGGATGATGGGTTTTTAAGAAGACTTGTTTAAGCTAGTAGCATCAGCAAAATGTATTTTACAGTAGTATGGCTATAAATGCCTGAGTGTGGTAATACAAGGTGTTTTAAATTGCCAGGGCATTGTTAGGAGTCTGATCAAATCACAAAACCTTATTATGAGCAATAGCAATAGTGATGCTTGTTTTAGCAGGCACTTCTGATAAGAATGACATAATTACATTTTGTTAATACAGATGTACAGAACAATAGAAAAGCCAATGCCATGGTAATATAGCTGTATAAAGAACATGAGCAGTTAATCATTTTCTGTAAATCATGTAAGTAGAATTCTGTGCTTAATGCTGAGCGGAAATAAATCTGGTCTGTCTCAACCCTATAATTTATCCCATAAACATCTTTGCTTTTGTAGTTTAACCGTCCTCAAAGGGTTTTTCCTGCTGTTCTGCAAACCTGTTTGTCTTATTCTGTGACTGCTAAACTGGCCCCCAAATGGAATAAAGCTGGCCAATATCTTATTGCAGGTGAGAGGCAATATCCCTGAGACAATACACTTACAAAAGCCATATAAATCCACAAAGGCAAACTGAGTGCTTGTATTTTACTTTACAATCAGGTAGAAATGTATATGACACAGGCATTAAGCAATGACAGTAAATCATTGTTTACTGAAAAGGACTGGGTGTTTTGCTATAGAAAGGATCTTACTAGTCTATGATTAAGCAGTAATATCTGGCTCATTGTAATGATTTGTAATCTAACTGTGTTACCTTGAGCCTTTCTCTAGTGCAGTAATAAGTAATACATGTAGTCTAATACAGTATACTGAATGTTTCCAGCATCTCCTTTGCTGAGCTAATATTTATATTACCTTGGCTCAAGGGATATGTCAGCAAATCCAGATAGTTCAACCTCAGTTTAAACCTTACATTTTATTAGGCAAGGTCAGTTAATTGTGAGTCCAACAGTGATGTTATGAATTAATGCTGTTAGAGTTTATTGCATTATGTTACTAATTAACATAACAATAATTAAATCGGAAAGCATGTAACAAGCATGTACATGTATGTGCGATGCTTTCAACAGTCAATTAGCAGGTCAGCCATCATTATGCTTTGTGATTAGTGGATATGAAATATTTCAAAGTGAAAGCCAGCAAACGATAAGACAACCAGGCAGTATGTGCCCTTGTGTTGAAGGTCGTTTCTTGAACACTTGTGCGGTACAGTCCTTGAACACACTTTCATACTGTGTTTATGGCTATGAGAGGTCTTTGAAACTTTAAAGCTGTGCAGAAAGAATAGACAAACATTCAAACTCATTTAATGAATGTGCTGGTTTTAAAGCACATTATCAACAGTCCTTTCATCAACAATCATCATTACCAGTTTGTAACATGTTTTGATCAATTACACAGTATGATACATCTTCCAACATCTTAGAATAATGTTTCTTTTCTCTTTTACAGGAAAAGATTTTCTCAGTCACTCTGGTAAACTCAGTGCAGTTGGTAGGTGGGAGTGGTATATATACTTAGGCACAGGATGCTGACATTTCTATTCCCATTGTTAGACAGTGATTTCCCCTGTTACCCGCCGTCTGGGAGTAACTAAGATAGTTAAGCACTTATGGAAAAACACTAGATTAAAAAATAATACATATATTGCTAATAATCAAAACATAATTTGGAGTGTTATTATGCTTTCCAAAGTCTTAGTAGCCCATTTTGTTGTCCTACTTTTAAACATTCAGGTAATATATTCTCCTTTCCCTTTAGCCCAGAGTCATTTGCTTTAGGCCACAGTTTATGGTGTTACACTCCATCATAAAACCTAGATGTGTTTTATTATTTACTCACTTATGATAACACACACACATTGGTGCTTCCTCTGTTTTATTCACTCCCACACTCCCTTACATTTACTTACTCTCATGTCCCCTGAGAATATGCTCTTGTATATTCACTCACAGTTCTAGAGTTGAGCATCACAGAGACTCAGTTATGTGTTAGCGTGGAGGCCAACACAGTCAGACTTCCCCCAGTTATGGTAAGCAGTCAGACACCACCTGTCTGTAGCCTCAAACCTCAGTCTCGCCGCTTTTAACCTATAAACCACTTTACTGCCATTATAAAGTGTTACACCTTTGGCACAATTCATGCCCTGTGCCTTACTCACTGATCTACATTATTCTAACTTTAGTGTGCTCAGATAGGTTAAAACTGCAATTTCAGTGTTAAAATACTGTCTCCTATTCCAGCTGAATACGCAGAGTCAGCAATAAATAAGCCATTTTAAGCCAATTAAGCCATTATGACTATTTAATTATTGCTTTTTTTTAAGCATCCATCCCAAAACAGCAACATTAGCTCAACCATGGAGGTGATTTTAGGGGGGGGCATCTGTAGAACCAATAGCATGTGGGGGGAGTGTTTGGAAAACCTCTTCAAAAATTCATTTATTATAAAGTCAATTATTTTTTGCAATTCGTGCCAGTGGCACAAAAACTACATGTCTCTAGACTGTCTTGACCTGTGGTATGTACAGTAAGACATAGTCTGGCTGAACTTTTGTTAGATTAAACTGCTTTTTAAGAGTTATTATTAATACATGCTCTTGTGTCTTCTGCTAGGTAAAAGATTTAGATTTTCCTACTCCAGTTGTGGAAAAATTCCTTTGCACCAATGATGCTGTGCTTCATACAGACACGCCAAACAGCTGGTGCCACATTCTACCAAGGTGTGTGAGCATGTGCAGTCAAAATGTTTTTTTAATGAAGTTTTGCACTTATGTAACAGTTACTTCATCATGGCTAGAAAAAGATACTAATCACAACCCCCTTTGCAATTTAGACACAAATCAATGCAGATTTTATATAGGTGCAGATCCATAGTTTATGATGCTAATATGAGAACTAAAAAGTATTACAGTTTTTAATTTTTAGGCTTGTGTGCAAATAAACCTTCATTTTATTATTTTTCTGCATCTGATGTATTTTTGTGTGCACAGTATGAAGAAAGGTCAGCTCATCAGTATCAGTCGCAGAATTCCGCAGGAATGTCCATTCCAGTCTTACTCAGAGTTCCAGAAGCATTGGTACAGCATGGTAAACTACAAACATGCATCTCATACACTCTAGTTCACAGCTGAATTCTCATGCTTACTGTGTAGTGTTGAATTGCATATTAACAAAGTTTAGAGCAACTAGTTATGCCAAAAAACCTAATAGCGAGATTATTACCTTGGAATTGTAGCCTGCTGAGACTCTGGAAGTGTTGAATTATCATAGCACTCTGTTAATGCATGTAGATATGTGTGCACTTAAACATATAGTACTGTTCATACATGTGTTTGTGGTTTACACACTGATCCACTTTTGTTTGTATTGGTGGCTAAAGCCTAACCTTTGATCACAAACAGACTCACTAGTGGGGCTTGGCTCTCACACAGAGTTTGTCTGTATGTGCAGACATATACGCTTGCCCATTTGTATTATATATACACCATCTGTTCAAGTCTTAAACACATCCAAATAATTTGAAACATGCTTGCTTGCTTACAAGTTAACACATACACAGGGAAACATGGGAAAATCTGTCCATTAATGAAGACTACATTACTGCATGTTACGTTTACTGTGTTAATGGCCCTGTTTTGACTTGGCTTTCTCTGCTTTCTCTCTCTTTCTCTGTTTCTTTAACTCTCTTTCACTCTTGGATTAGTATGGATACCAGCTTCCCTCAGTAAGTCAAGAGAAAGTGATCTACTGCAGTGTCTACTTTAAACCAATAGGTGACAAGCTGTTTACGTATCCTTTAGTGAAAACAACTACTGTAGTTTATAGTTAGTGTTGATTTCATCTGTGTTTAGCATGAAGTTTGTCACACACTTTCTGTTAAATACTGCAAACTTCCTTTCACAATTTTTTAGTTTTTCTATCCTTTTATGATTTGTTTACAATATTAAACTGAAAAAAACAATAAATTAATTAGATAATTAAATAAATAAAACAGATATAGGCTTTTTCATAAACTATAATGCTGGAGATGTAGCTTTCTGAGAAGCAGTAAAAAGGTGTCATTTAGACATATGCAACATTATAATGACACCTGGTGGACATGGGCTAGAAACGCAGCTGCTATGAAATAGAATTGACTCTGGAGAATTAATCAATGTCTGGAGTTGCTTATGTCTGGAGTTGCTTATTGCATTCTAGAGAATACACTGAAAACTGGCAGCTATTTAATGACAAAGAAAGTAGTCTATATTTATGCTTATTGTGTAAGACCTTTTCATATTTGTCACCTTATCACCATGACCTCATTATGTGTTTTGTGAAATACAATATTCTTTACAGGATGTTCTGACCATAGACTTGAATGCGGATTAATTCTCAGAATTTTGTGAATTCAGCTTCAGTCCCAAACATGTTTCTCATTATTAATTTTATGTAATCCCATGTTCACATTGAACTACTTCTGTGTATGCAGGAAATGTGGTCCAATCAAATATTGCAGATATAACTTAACGACTACAAACATGCTGTAATAATGCTGTAAATTTAATTTATTTTACTTTAATTTAGTGTTGTATTTTTCAGTTTTATTTTTAACATATCATTTATTTGGAAAGTTAGAAGTTGTTCTCTGTTTACAGTTAAAGACATCTTTGACCTCATGCTCAGATACCCAATGTGCTGTATTCGTACTCAACCAGTACAGTGTTTTCCCAGAGTTGACCTGCAGGGGGTGCTGAGAGCCTTCATATCAGATCTGCAGACAGGACTGGAAAGTGTATGTGGTTTTCCAGTGCAGATGGCCAACAAGCCTTGCTACTACAACAATGAGTTAATCAGACCAGTCTCAGAGGTATTACATACACATGTGTACATAAACTGATACATTCAGTCAGACAGGGTGAGTGATCAGTTGCTATGAGACTCAGATTACTCCCATAGTGATTTAAGAATTCATGAATTGGATGTGACATGAAGCAGTACACTATTGAAAACTGACTGTTGCACAGTATTACATTTGCTATTGGCTCATTTGTTATGACAGCTCATGTGCATCAAGAGATGGTCTCACATTCATGTTGGAAGATAAATGTCAAACCTTTTTTTTGTTTTTCTTACTCCTAAACCTATTATTATACAGTCAGGTACTGCTAGTTTACACCACAAACATTCAAGAAAAAACCTCTAGGTTCTCTGGATGAATTAAAAAATCTTGAAAGTGCTCTCCAGTTGTAATTACAAGCCTGAACTTGCACTGAAAGTTAAGCGAATTACCTCAACCACATACAAGAAGTGTGCATATGGACAGTGTTTGTACAGCTTTATAAAAAAATCCATCAGTTTACAGGAATGATGCCATTTAAAACATCATGTATAAGATTCCAGCCAGAACAATACCTGATGCTACGTTAGCTCATTTCTTCCATTTAGTTGTTGTTGGAAACATGGAGGAGACCCTGACAGTTAGACAGATGGGCTGAGGTTTAATTTGTGCTGGCATCATCTGCAGGATGATGTTAATACCCTTTGACAAACACTAAAATGTTTCAAATCAATCTAAAATCTTTCTTACTTAGAAATATTATGTCATGTCTCTTTAAAGCTTACAGCTGTGGAAATGAAGTTTGCCTGTCATGATATAACAGGCTGTATATGGGTCATTCTTTTCTCTGTGTCCATCTATCCATCCGTTCTCTGCACCGCATATGGAGCCTATCCCAGCATATATCGGGCCAAAGGCAGGGAAACACCATGGACAGATGGCCAGTCCATCACAGCCCAATGGACAGTTTCTCTTGATAATTTCAAAGAGCTCTTGAACTAAATAGATATTTTACATTGTCTTAAACTTATAGAATATAAGTAAAAGCCTTTTAGAACATAAAGCTCATAAAATATTTTTCTAGCCGTCTCAGGTATGTTGTTAGTGTAGTTAGTGGAGTTAGTGGAGTTTGTGTAGAAATTTTACCCTTTTACAAACGTTTACAATTTTACCCTTTTACAAACTTTACTTTCTTTAAATTTTAGTACTCTGGAGCCCTGCCTGTAAATGTGACAACAGAAAACAGCAGAAGCGCCGTACTGAGCCATCTACCCAGCAGCTGCTTACAGCACACAACACAACCTCACTATAGTCAGCTTGACTCGACTGGTAAATACACTGAAAAGAGAAAAAGCCTCAGTTTGGAATTGTCTTCTAGCCAAAAAGGTGGGACTTTCATCAACTCGACAACTGCGTCCTCTTCCTCTCCTTCAAATGATAATTTTACACAGAGACAGTCGCAGTTAGTCTTTCCAAGACCAAAGTTTGTACCAATCTTCAAGAATAAATCACACAACTGCCACTTAAATGTGACTAAGACTGCTGCAGATACACTTCAGGGGGGACTGGAAAGACAGAAGCTGATGGCAGTTATAAAGTCTCCGTCATCTACCTGTGTGCAGTCTTCCTCCAAGCCTCACTGCTCCACACCTCCAGTTTCTTCTCCCCTGTGTAGGCCAGCTCCTGAGCGGTTTTCCTTACCCTTTAATAAGAGGCAAATGAACAACAGTGGAGTCTCCAGGGTTCTCCCAAAACAGCCTTTTGTACAGACACAGCCCAGAATGTGCGAGATTCCCAGTAAAAGAGGAGTAAGTCATGCAACCGACACACAAAATGAGTTTAGTGCAGATGCTGTACTTAATATGTATTTAAACAAAGTCCAATATATTAACTGTCAGTATGTAACATGTCCCACAACATTTGTTCTGTAGACACAAATCAAGAACTCAAATCTTGTGGCCTGTTGCTGCTACATTTTTAAGTAAATGGACAGTAATTTATGAGCCATTTCTAAGTCTTGCCTAACTTGAATGTTGACTCATTTGACCTAAACGATGCCCCTAACAATGTCCTAGAAACCACACAAAACATCTTAGAAACAACATAGCAACACAGCAGAACAGCAATGCCCCGGCAACCATCCACAATACCCCATCATTGTTGTGGTGAGGATTGCACAAGCAAGCACCACTTGTATTTTCTTAGGGAAATAAAAAGTTTGCAAATTGCTGCATTCATCATGGGGCCCTTACACACAGTATGGGGCACAGATTTTGCCAAACTAAGCAGATGATACAGTGCAGTTTTTCCCAAAAATACTCTTTATGAACCTCAATAATTCTGATGAATTGGGGGGTTGCTGTGTAGACAGAAATGTGTGTTAGTGCAACTTCTAATGCAACTTCTCTCATCTTTAGGGAGTCACTTTTGAGTCAAAACCAAAAAGACTCAAACAGAGTGTGCAAGATGTGGATGAGTATGCAAAAAACAATCAGGTACTGTATTTAAGCATATTCCTTATTTTACGTTAAATTGTAACTATAAACAGTAACGTTTGTGTACAGTACTACAAATTACCAATACTTAATGTTCCCTCACAATGCTTTCAACAGAATAAGTCTACAGCGCTTGATGATGTCACATGCTAATTAGCGTATTTGTGATGTTGTAGCATAGTATGTGCTAGGCGGTATACTTTCTGTCATTGTATTCTAATATAACTGAAACCGTTCCCATTTACATATACTCTGTTTTTTGTATAAAGTATAAAATGGTGACAAAACGCCACCCATCAAAATTACATGTCAACCAGCTAAGCTAAGGTTTGTCCAAAAAGTCCCTAGATTCATTACTTTGCACTGTTTGTATGCGCTTGTGCATGTGTGTTACGCGGGAGTCGATTCAGAGATGGTAGAAGCATTAGGGGACGGGCTCTGACTGACTGTGAATGACAGATGCTTTGTCGAAACAACTGCACAAAAAACAGAAACAGTGTTACAGAACATTTTTATAATATTATGAGAAGTAAAAATGTCCTCGGTTCGTTCTGAAACTATGGCAGGACAAATTAAACTGTGGCAGGCCACCATAGTTTAGGTAATTAATGAGAAACACTGCCCCACAAAGAGAGGCAATAGATAATGTTTCATTAGATCTTTTCCATTCTTATTTTGATTATTCTCTAAAACCAAATTTCTAGTCATTTCTTCTCTTCATTCTGTATGATACCAAACCCACTTTTATCACATTTGCTAACAGTGTTCTAGCAGTGTGACTGTTCATTGGCACTCATTATCTAAATGAAACTACAAACCTGGCATGTGTTCATGGGTTTGACTAAGGATCTTTAAGAGAAGATGACCTGATATGTTCATGATGGAGGCTGCTAACAGGTGTAGCCATTTAAAGACTCATATTAGATATTTCATTCATTTGATATTTAATGTTACTAATGCTGGCTTCATGTTATGGTTTTATGGGTGTCCTTGGACAATAAAAACAATAAAATTGTACATGAACTTTGCTGTTGTAGAGTTCTCGGCAGAGTTTGCCTCAGGACACATCAATAAAAAATCTCATTAATGTATTTGACATAAAATTGAGTTATATGCAGTCCCATACAGAATATATGATTTCCACAGAATTGATTTTACTCATTTCCTTCTCCTTTCATGTTTATTAATATTTTGGATGCGTAATGCTTTGAGCTACCAGTACGTTTTGTACATCTTGACCATCAATGTCCTTTCTGTTGAATTCTACAGATTTTCTCCTAAATATTAGTACAAAAACAAGAAAAAAATATTTGTTGTTATTTTAAATATTAAAAAATATTTTTGCGCTATTAATTTAAAAAGGATATATTTTTTCTCAGCTCTCAAAGGTCAACTCGGCGACTCTGCAGGCATGGTTGAAGAGTCGAGGGGTCAGCATGCGCTCGAGGGTCAAGAAAGAGGAGCTAGTGTCAAAGGTTATGCAATGTCTCAGTGAAACTTGAGGCAGTGGAATCTTTAGAATGGATGCTTAAGTGTTGGGTTACTCATCTAAACACCACGCTATAGAGAACACTAAGCATGCATACTTAAGGTTTGAATCTTTCCAACTAAGTTTTTGTTTGTTGTACTAATAAACCCTTAAGAGAGTTCGATAATGAGACTACCATGAGTTTTTCTATGCTACAGAATTACAATCCAGCAAGACCAAAAACAAATGTTTCTGTGACTAAACTAAATTTGTCTGTGTAATTGTATCATTGCCTTAAAGGGTGTGAAAAGGAAAAACAACATGAATTTTTTTTTTTATTTACATTATTGTCAAACCATTTAAACAGAGAGAATTTTAGAAGACAGTTTCCATTGGAGAAAACACTGGTAAGTGATGTTGAATTTTTATCAACCCTAATGGCACCACTGATTCCAGAGACAGTACTTTCAGAGGCTTATGACTGAAATGGAAATGAAAATGAGGCCCAGCCACTTTGATAGCTAATGACAGGGCCCAAAAACACAAGTTCTGTATCTTAAAAGAGCAAGATCACTCTTGTCTTTTCTGCTCTTTATACTGACAGAGCTTAATGACCCATAGAAATCTGACTTGAAAAGCTTGCAGTAAGTAGGAGGTCATGCAAGGGCAAGTATGTGCTTCAGCAGTGCAATTTTTTATAAAAAAAAAGTGTTTTGGAGTGCGTTTTGCACACCAAATTTTTTTATTGTGAAACTGACTTGCTGCCTCCCCTCTGTGACTCTGTGGCTATTATTGCCATAATAGCTTGTAATACCAGGATGTGTCATGGATTGATGCTTTGTGCGTGATAGCAAAGCAAGAGTGATTTTAATTATTCAGTCATGGTTGGAGTGCTCAACCTCATATTCCTTGAAAATAGTTTCCAGCCTTTGCAAAATCAAAACTTTTTG
>JAZGTK010016472.1:0-12719 GCA_036877625.1 Ambastaia sidthimunki
CAGCTGTGAGACGAGCGATTCAAACAGACGATTTGTCTGTTATCCCTTCATTATGGATGAGAGGTCCTATAATTCAAAAGCATTAAATATTCAGGACGGAGACCGAGTTTGAGGGGGAGAGAGAGTAAAAACAGACAAATGAAAGATGGATGTACAGACGAACGCTTGCGACAGTAAGTGTGAGAGCACGTGCTGTTTTCAGTTCATTTACTTCCTGTATTTAAATACTGCAGCGAACCGAAGCCTATAATGTCAAATCATGTGCTACATTAGATCCTGTTAATCTTTTATAACGCTGCTTACCGGGAAATGAGTTTATTTACAACGAGGTGTTGATGGCAATAAAACAATGGATCCAATTAAGGCAAATAAACAAGTGAGTGTCCAGTATTAAAATAACACAATTGTTGAGGCTTTTTAAAAATACACAGACAAAACGCACCGCAAGTACTTTTATACTTTATAAATCAGTTTCAGGTTTACAGTATGTTTACAGTAACTGTTGAGAAATGAGTCTGATTCCCTGGAAAGCCACAAACTGATCAAATGCTTAGAATGAATGCTTTGTATGTCGCTTGGAATGAAAGCATTTGCAAAATAAAATGTACATAAAATAATTTTATTTAGACTTTGATGAGGTCCGAATTTGCCAGGGTCAGCTAATGGGTTCTGTGAAATAGATATTTAATGAGCAGGTTTATTTGCAGATAATGTTCATGCACCTCTCTGGCTGTGAGTCAGTGGAGGGGGGGTGATCACACCCTGTCAATTATCCACGGGTTTAATTGCTCCAGGGGGGAAGTTTTCGTCCCCCTGTGACTGTTGGCATGACTGCCGTCGCGTCAGTATAAACAGAAACAGACGGTTACTTGAATTCTGGGACTCCCAGACAACAACTCACCATGTCAACCAGACACATTCATCTGCATACAAAAGACTGACACCTTTTCAATTAATTGTCAATTGTTTTAAATAATATTCATTTTATACTTTAGACTCCAGTCATGGTTCATGTAAATAGCCATGATGCTAGGCTATGTTGTGGGTGGTTGCTAGGGCGTTGCTATGGGCCCACCCTAATTCTGGTCATAATAATGGCATTCTGGTCATATATTCTGGTCATAATAATGGCATTCTGTTCATATATAAACTATTTGCTTAAACAGTTGGAAACTTTGATAAAAGTTTAAACAAAAACTTTAACAAAACCAACCAGGGATCTTTTGTAAATGATCAGCAGGCTGCAAATACGTTTTTTGCTGACACGCTTGGGTGCCTTTGTAAGCGATAAACTGAGTCATAATGTACCGCCATTGTACTGAATCCACCCAACCGAATATTCATTAAATGATCTTGCTTTGTGTTCAGCAGAAGAAAGATAATCACACGTGTTTGGGACGACATGAGGGCGAGTAAATGATGATACAAATTTGCTTTCTGAGTGAACTGTTCCTTTAAAGCTAAATGTAAACAATGCGAACAGTGATGCTTTAGCCAAATGCCACAAATCAGAAAATTTGAATAGAAACCGGTTGTATGTCCAGCACTTACAGATGTAAAAACAGCAGTAATATGAGACTCTCTCTCTCTTTGTGTGTGTCTCTCTCTCTCTCAGGGTTAGTAATATAATGGTCTGTCAGCTGCTCCACCTGAACAATGTGCTTTGAATGTTACCGTGGAGACAGACAATTACTCCATTATGCTTTTGTAGAGTTGACATTGTTCGTTTAGCTCTCTACATCCTCCTCTGGAAAACCACGTTGGCCCTCTCACAAAAAAATGTTAAAGTTCCTAAAATCTTCATATAAATCATTTAATCGCAGATTTGTAGGCTTATACCTTAATGTCCTAAAACTTATCTTCATATTTCAGCGAACAATGGCATTTTTGATGTGCTCAATTCTACCTCTTGTCCTGACTGCAGCTGCTGTTATCGGGGGTAATTAGCCCCTGGCTGCGGCTTAATTGCCTGTCAGCACATGCAGTAAAATGCAGGTTAAACGACCAGGTGCCAAAAGCTGCTTTTCCTCTGCAGAGACCCTCTGCAGCAGACAGACAGACAGACAGCACGAGGAGATAGAAAGTAAGACAGTCAGTGTGTGATGGGGGCTTCTGCAGACTACAGCTGTCCAATGCATCCTGCAAATTTGCAAAAGTCGGCCTGTCGTGTCTGAAACACCCTCTTTTTCCACCCAGCACACCCTCTTTTTTCCCGCCTGACAGCTGTTCTTTTTCCAGCAACGTAGGGAATAAAAAAAATGAAAAGGAATACCGGGAGCTTTAAGTTACCATATTTTCGAAGACGACCGTTTTGTGTGCGGTTTGCATCCTATCTGGCTCTCTACCAAGAGACGTATTGCTCTGTTTAGGTGTGATGTGACAGGCGGAGGAAGGTGAGCTGGTTACTGTGGCAACCAGCGGAGTGACTTGTAGGCTGTGACATTAGCACAGAGAGGAAGCGGGTGAGGGGGGATGCGGGAGACCGCTGGAAGCAGATCACAGCCGTCTGACAGTCGCTACTGCAGCAAGACATTCCCACTGTTTCCTTCTTACAGGAATCCAGTTTTACGGTCCTGCTTCCGGGGATGTCATTCCCACAGCAACCGGGCTAACAATTTTAGGTTGTAAGAACGTTTCCATAATGTTTTCATTCAGTAATTCATTCATTATTTTAAAAGCTCTAGGAACCTTCAAAACATCCAGTTTTTTTAGACGTTGTATTAACATTATTGCTTACTTATCAGAACGTTATCAAGATGACCTGATAATATTATTATGGTTCTTATTTCAATAGATACAGCAATAAAAACTTTACTGAGAAGTTTTTTGGCCATGATACATGAACCTTTAGTCAACAGGAGAATCTCACAGGTGTCTGAGATGGATTCATGATCATTCTACCATCTCCCAGAGATGAATTTTAAAGACATTTCTGCGTGATCAGAACAGTTCTCCACATTATGCAGAGGGAACTGACAGATCTTTGATCATGACAACAGACTCCACAAAAACCAAACTCCCCAGCTTCTCTGAACAGCCACTTTCATGTCTGGTGAGGTTCTGGTCTCTGGGCATATGGTGCCTGGATCTCCTGTGATGACAAGTGACAGGTTAACAGAACCACCCGTGGGGGGCGCCGCACTGTTGCGGGGGGAGAAGATGGGCTGTGAGTTTGCTAAACAGTCCCATCTGTTCATATCCTGAGGCGCTACTGTATCATCTTATGCAGATGAACTTGTGCGGGATGTTAGCTTAAACACAGTTGAGTTTAGAGAGAGCAGTCAAATGAGACACACAGGAGCGCAGGGTCAACTTCTGCCTGAGAGCAAACTTTGCTTTGTGAATTAGACAATTTAAGGCATAAGAAATCCCAGTAAGCCCAGTTTTACTCAATAACTACAGCTAAGCTGAAGACAGTCATGTCTTTAAGAAGAACTACGCTGTTTGTACAACTAGCATGCGCAACTAGTTGACAAACATGTTCTTTAAAAAGCACCACAGAGGGTTTAACTTTACAGCCCTGCTTGTAAATAACTGGTTACCCAGCTAACCAGAAGCAACGCTCTCATAACATTGGCTAATGTTGTCTAAAAGTTCTCTCAAAGTTATCAAAAACGTTTTTGTAGTCACGTTAGTAGTAGAATTGTTTTTAATGTTATATATCATATATCAAAATCGTTATTCTTAAGTAGTGGAACATTTAAAAAACTTTAGTTTAGTTTAAAAAAACTTTAGTTTAGTTTAAAAACTAAAAAATGTTTGAATTTTTAACAAAGCCATAACGTAAAAACTGGACGTTTTAAATGTTCTTAGAATTTACAAAATACCAATTTTATCGTTTCTGTTACTTAATGGAAACGTTTGGAAAACGTTTTTACAACCTAAAACTGTTAGCTGGGTGAGACCTTCATTACAGTCCAATTCAGTGTTACAGTAACACAAATCTGTGCAGTGACTGAATTCAGTTAATCCTCCAGAGATTGAGGTATTATTGTGTTTTTTCAGAGCAGATGTCTTATCCTGTGGAAAAGCTGTAAAAATAGTGAGATTAGAGGCTTGAAAACACTGAAACACATGTGATTTTACGATTGGCTACAGAAAGATGTTGAGCTCTATAATCCCACAGTATAGTATTTAACTTGATATGCATTATTTTCGCTTTGGCTCACAGACAAGTTTAAAATAAACTTAAGCGCTTTTAGCGGGGAACGTAAAATTAGCATCTGTTAAACCAAATCGATGTAAGACTGATATAATTATTTACTAATGCACTTGTTCTATTTATTTGCATGTGAGTTACAAACCTCTAAATAAACAGATGATACTAATTCTGAATATTTTCTCAGCCTGACTGAGCAGATTAAAATCCAGCGATGACCGGATGGTTTAAAGATGAGCGGCGGCTCTTCAGATGAACGGTAAGAGCTGTTGCCGGCACTGAAGACGTAATGAGAGAGAATTTCAGAGGCTGTCACACCGCAGTCCCTCATTAGGTGCCAATTACACATTAATGGCCTGATTTACTGCCACAGAGAGATGTGTGTGTCTCACACACACTGCAGCTCTGCAACACTGACTGCTGCTTTAAAAATTCATTATTGTTCTTATAAAAAAAAGTGTATCCCAGCAAACAATTTTAGGTTGTATGACAGTTTCCCTAATGTTTTCTATTAAGTTCTAGGAACATTTTTTAAACATTGTATTAACGTTATTGCTTGGTTATATGTTGATTTCAAGCGCTCTGACAAAAATGCAGTTTTCTTAAGTTGCTGTTTTTAAACCCTCCAGAATGTCTGTTTGCTAAACGTTCATTAAAAATTTAATTTAAGTGAATTTGCTATAAATATGTTTCCTGTTTGTTCCTGAATGTGTCAAAGTCATTATCAGCAGTAATAAACAGTGTGACACAAGCTTCATTTAACTAAAAAAACTCAGAATATCTGATAAAACATTCTAGCAACATTAGATCAATTGCAGTACCACAACGTTCAACCTCACGTCACATTTCTGTTCTGGTTCAGTGAGTGTGTCAGCAGGCCGGCTGTCTGAACCACTTCAGCTCAGTGGAGAATCCTGACAGGTCACCAAGAACCAAATATTTGCTCTTAAGCTTCTGTGTGCATTAATTCATTTGTTTTCGTCTCTGCGTTAATTCTGTTCATCTCCATATGCCTGGCCGGATTATACACCAACAGATCTGCTGTCTGGATGTGGACACTTTAATTACTCTGTGTGGCCCTGGATTGTGTCCCAGGGGTCCATTTTCAACCTACTTATCAGACAAGTGGCATCACCATTACAGAGGAAAACTATACAGTGTGTCATCTTTATCTTGTGCACCAAAGAGCAAAGATAAAACAGTAGCATAGATGAGATTCATTGTTAATGATTAGTGATAGAAAGACACAATTTGTCTGTTAAACGTGTTGTATAATATCATATCATATAACAAAAAATGTTATTTCAGAGCAGTTAAGGGAACGTTTTAAAAACGTTAGAGCATTTTACACACTTGAATAACATTCTTTTAATGAAGCAATAGTGTTAATACAATGTCTAAAAACGTTTTGAACATTCAAAATAACGTTTTTGTCACTTAATGGAAACATTAGGGAAACATTCTTACAACCTAAAATGTGTGAAGGAAATGTGCATAATTGTCATGATACAGAAACTCCTAATATATGCTTAAATGCAGGTTTACAGCACCATAGTCGTGCATTAAGGCCAGCTGGTCAACTGTCTTCCTTTTTACTTCAAATCTCAGACCACAAGGGTCAGCTTGCTGAGGTCACCCCCCACCCCCTTCCCTCTCATCTGTCTGTCTAATCTGCCGAGACCCATCTGCTCAAAGCACCCCACGCAGACCACCAGTCAAACAAGACCAGACCAAAGCCATGACAACTGCACCACAAGCTGTTTGAAGTGCCGTCTGATCACTCAACAATATTTATCCAGCGTCCACATGCTGACAATAGACGTTTCAGTGCAGTTGTTAGTTTCAGTCTGATTGATTACATAGGAAAAGGTTATTGTGAGTCAGGTGACACACCTGTCCATGCGGTTACTTTCCCAGAAACCAATACAGACATCACAGGTGCAATAAACAAAAAGCCACTCGAACAATCAACCAATCAGCTCGCAAATCTAGAAAGAAGCAATGAATGAAAAAATAATGCGCAGATGTCATCAATTATATAATGCAGCTTCAGAAGAGAAGCCATTTGTACACGTTAACACATCTGAACGGGTTGTGGTGTCTGAGGTTAGTCAGTCATAAATAATATAGCATATGTTCACGATATTTATATGAGGAACTGATGCCTGATGCTTTGGCTTCAACAACAACAACAAAAAATAATAGTTAATAAATAAATACATAAATCCTAATCATTGTTTTGTCTTGTTTTACATTAAATATATTTACAGTAAGCATCATTTACTTCAGAAGCAAAATGAAATGATATTAAGACTTGTTTTTTTAGAGAACACGTTCTAGATTAATTCAATTACTTTATATTTTGTTGCTAATTTGATGTTTTGGAAAAAAAACTGTTTACTAATATTCTCCGAAAAAAGTCTTCATAGATGCAATTTTGTGTTTCAATGTTTTCACTGCAAATCAGTTACAGCTAACAACAAAACAACTACGAGCACATAGACAACCAATTCTTAATCTGTTTATTTTAACCATTTTAACCACATTATCATTTATGAATGGATTGGATTATGTGCACATCTTGTAGAACGTCAACAAAAACAGTGAATCAAACATCATTCCTGTTTCTCATTTTTGTCTTTGAAACTATATCTTTCAGGCGTATAAATTAACATCTTTGTGTTGACTTAAACTAAACAGTGCAGCCATACAGAAGATGGCTGCTCACGGTCACATGACCTGTCCTCCATTTTGGAGTTTGCATGTTTGAGCAGGTTCACAAGCTGCAGAGCTTTACTGGCAGAGGCAGAGAGAGATAGCAGGCCTGAAACCACACAGAGCGCACGAGAAAGGATGAAAGATACTTACAAACAGTGTGAGTAATAACTGTTAAGAGAACAGGCCTTATCTTCTCCACACAGATAGTATGAAGCTCTCAATTAGATGTAACACAACCCCCTTTATTTTGTTGAATTTCTCTAGGCAATTTACAAAATAAAAGACACAGAAGATTTCACTGGCTACCAATAGAAGAAGCGTGCAACGATTCAGCCAATCAAATACCTGCATTGCCATCAGCTGACAACCCTAGCAACAGCATTTCTATTCATTGCGGAATGCGGAAGTTTTAACCTCGTTTCAAAATACGATTTTGTCTTATGCTATTTGCAATTGTTATTGTCATTATTTTTGCTTTATGCTTGTTTTGAACACAGACAATATAATAAACACTGTAAACCATCCACAATATTGACTAGATGTTTCTCTCACTATGGCAGATGTTGTGTTTTAAAAACACAGGAATGTGTTTGTGTGATTAATTTTTAACAGCTTGTGTTATTGTCACTTATGCTCTGTGCTGGATTGTGTGATGCTACGTTTGCAAGTGTGAATACTTCATATGAAACAAAATAATATTGAAAAGTGTAGAGGTAACTGTTTTTGTTTTGTACGGTGTTGTCGCATGCACAGCCTTGAACGTTTTACTCTTCCTTGCATATCAACCACTTCCCATATTTCAAAGATTATCATGAAAGCTCCTGCCAGTTTATCTCTTTTCTCTTTGTAAACAATAGCGGAGAGCTGTGTGCTGGGAGACTGAATGAATTAACAAACGTCCCAGCGTTTAAATGCTCTGCGGCAGCTGTCCGCGGACGATAACGGCTCGTGGACGCGCTTCTCAAGAGTGATTAGCCGCTGCTGTGGAGAAGCTAATTCCAGACTGCAGGAAATAGAATCAGAAGTCAAAGGTCAACCTGTAGTTACCGCATGATTATGATCTAGAGTCTTTAGGGAAATAAAGTGTTATTTTAATGTGAGGCACTTTGAGAGCGTTAATGATGGTGTGGTGGTGCTTATAATCAGGATTAATTGCCCGGTCCAGTTTTAATTAGCCTTTGCTTTGAGCATATTGTTAATCTGTGTTGCCAGAATCTTTGTGCGTTTTGTGATTTGAATATAATCCAGTCTCGGATTGAGCTGGAATCAGCAACCCAGCTTAAAGGGGTTGTAGGAACTCAGATTGGAAGAACGTTTTCCTAACGTTTTCATTAACATAACGCTAAAAATGTTATGTTGAATGTTCTAGGGACATTCAAAATGTCCATTTTTTTAGACATAGTATTCATGTTATTGCTTATTATAAGAACATTATTCGAACATTCTGTAATGTTTTTGAAATGTTCCACTAACAACTTAATAATAGCGTTTTTAATATATGATATAAAGCATTAAAAAACATTCTAGTAACATTACTGCAAGAACTTTTTTGATAATATCTCTTTTGAGGGAACCTTTAGAAAACATTCTGAGAATGTTCTCTGTTAGCTGGGACATTGTTCAAGAATACAATAAATTATACCCAACACCTTCATTTGATAGCTGAGAATCAAGAGAGCCTTTAAGAACCTTTTCTGTAGCAAAGTACATGTGTATCTCTCCCTCTGTTTACCCATAATTCTCTCTGGCACTCTCTGCATGATTAATGCACACCAATATTGATTTTCTTCTCCTTTTCAGAATATCTTTTTCATTTATCCAGCTAAGCCTCTCTCATCTCTCTAGTGGAAAAGATACATGGAATCAGAGCGAAGCGGGAATTCTGGGAATTCCGTTCACCGAGCACTGATGTACCGAAAAGGTTTTTAAAGAGTTTGGCTGGAGAGAGCATTGCTCATCACCCTAAAGCGAGTTCCTCTCCGGTTAGCCTGTTTACACACGCTGTCCTCTTTGGGAATGCTGACCCATTTTCCTTGGATAACAATACATCAACCAATCACAGGGAAAACTGAGGACAAGAACCCCCATTCCTGCCTGTAATGACTGCAGAGGAGAGAGCTCAGCCTCACCCAAAACCTTGAAAATCTGCAGTGAGACCTGATCAAAAACAATAGCCTTGTGCTACAGTGACTTTCAATCTAAGATTCTTTTAAAAACCTTGGAAAATTCTGGGCTTTTTCTTGACAAACACATTTGTCAAAATGTAAGAATTTGTATTGATTGTCCTCTGCCCAAATAGATGAACACTCTTTTAATATTGAGCATTTATGAGTATTTATGGAGCAGATTAGCGCTAATGAATCTATTTGTTACTGCTGGGCCTCGTTAGATTCACCCCATTAAATATGCGTTGGGTTAAACACTTGCTTCTCCCTCTGATTTGTGATTCTCTGATTCTCGGGCAGCTGGCTGCTCAATGGTTTGCAAAATGTCAACAACACAGACTGGAAAACATGAAAATTCTCGGCCATGGCACCAGTTTCAGTTGACACACCAGCCCTGAGGTGGGATTTGCCCACTTGGAAGCTCTTTACTGTCTCTAATCTCCATCAATACAAACCCATTTAACAATGTTAGATTGTAAGAATGTTTCGCTAACATTAAGTAACAAAAGAATGTTTTTTTTTTTTTTTAATTTTGTAACATTTTAAAAGCATTCCACTAACAGCTTAAGAAGAACGTTTTGATATATACGACATATAATGTTTAAAGAAATGTCTACTAACGTTACTACAAATGTTGTTTTGATAACTTGCAGAGAACGTTAGCCAATGTTCTGAGAATGTCCCTGTTAGCATTCAGGAAGCACCTCTGAATGAAAAAGCAGAGCACATTATTTCACTGCTTGCATGCAAAAGAGTTTTTGTGACCTGCAGATCATGCGACGCTCCAAAAATGCACCAAAATGAATTTGTGGGAGAGAGACAGAACTGCGGAAAACCGGCAGAATGGAACCAGAAAGAGGAAAAATGGAACAGAAAGTGTCTGTGTGACTGTCTCTCTCTTCAGCGGTTATTCTGGCCGGAGATCTCAGCTAGAGGAGTGTGTGTTGAATGCTAAAGACCCTTGAAAGCGCCTGTGGCGGTTTGTTCTGTGGTTTATCACAGAGTAGTACAGACGCCTGCAACCCGATCTACCCAGAATCCTTTGCGACTAAAACACCTGTGCAATACCAAACAATACTGAATACACTTCATTCATTACACCACAGCAGTCTGCTAAAGCAAGAATCACTATTACTAATACATTCACAGACTATCATATAGACTTACAAATTCACACCTTCAACTTTCAAGGCCCTGTAAGAAACCGCCACAATTTCTGCATGGGTTAGCATCACACAGTTTCCTCAGAAAACATAAATGTCTTGGCTGTTGCACTTTGATATGTTTTAGATCCATTATAGATAAAGCAAACCTCAATTTGGAGAAATTCTTCCATTTCAAACATTAAAACAAAACATGCTTTGCTACCGGGTGGAGCGCAAACGCACCAGACCGCAGTGTGGTCTTAAAATTAATATTTTATAAAAGAAAAAACAATAGCTTCGCTTCACCCTATGTGGAATCGCTTAGAAAATGTATTTATTTATAACATATGGCAGAAGAATAGGTCTTAGACATTTTTGAGGGTCAGTTTTTCCTCAAAAGTCCCTCGACAGCCCGTGCTAAAAGGTAAAAGTGTTCCACACGCAGTGAACTGTGTTTAAACCGTGTTTGTTTGAAGAAATATTGCTTTCCCCATGAAATATTAAACGCAGAAAAGAGGCGCAGAGAACCGGCAGACTAATGTTTTGTGACAGCCTCTGTTAAATGACAGACATCTGCCAGATTCATTGCGTTTATGGTCTCTCATTCCTCTGACTCACATACTCATCTCTGACAAAAATGAGCTCCGACATGCATATAAGAAATGTGCACGCCTCAAAATTGAGCATTAAGTTCGAGATGTTTCAAGAGTTTAAAACAATGTAATTTAAGACATTGTCACCTAACTATCCTCTCCGTCAGCTCCAAGCGAACATCTGACATATTACCACCATAAAACTGAATAAAATAAGCTTATATCTCATGTATCTTTTCCTGTACAGAAACATTGTAACACAAAACGCCTCCTCTTTCTTCCAGTCTAAATGATTTTTGATTTTTTATTGAATTTGCTAAATGCCCCATAAAAGCGCCGGCAGCCTGAAGGCAGGAATCAGTTGTAGACGAGTGTTCCATTTAGCTGATACTGATTTTTGGCTGGCTGCTGTTGTAAGGGAAGTGGGTCAGTATCGTGTGGTTCAGTCACACTGTTGTCACCGTCCGTTTCTTTGGGATTAGACGGTCGTGAGCTAAGAAAGGAGCTTTCTGTAAGAGTGCTACTGCAATGGTGTGCCAAGGGATAAATAAATCTCACGTTGTCACAAACAAGGAATGACTTAAATATAAGGGTTGTTAAACTGATGGGAAGACAATCACTGACTCTGGGCATCACTGATTCTCAAATCCTCTCAGGAACATCTCAACATTCTCCAATTTTCCAGAGATGTGTGTATACGGTATGTTTTATCACATTATGATGTACATATGCATGTTGAAATTTACAGTACCCAATAAAAGATCAATGGAGAAACTCCAGAATTGCACCCTGTGTTTAGAATCTTAAAGCACCAAAATGCACCAATTGGACCAATGCAAAGAATCCTTCAGTGTCTTACCTGAGACGACTGGTACCGTGTCTCTCTCCCATGACACAACAGTGATGTAGTTCTCCACTGAGGGAGGTATAATGCACTTGAAGACCGCCACACTGCCTCTCATCGCGGTCTGGTCCGCCACACGGACCGTATAGGGCTCTCGTAAGACTAGAGAGAAACAGTTTAGAGTTAAAACTTTACTAACTTTACTAACTCAATATTACTACCGGCTACTATATCCCTTATGTGGATTCTGGAATGGTGAAGCATTTGTAACTTGTTCTTACAGCAGTTGCTTTGAATATAAACTTAACATCCACATCAAGAAATTAACTTGCAGTTTACCGTTTTGACCAGAGATGGCAGTAGAGAGACAAAAGTTACAAATTGCATCTTTATTCCTGCTTGCTTAGCCGTGGTTTTTTTCTGCAGTGTATAATAATCTGTACATGCATTTGATACAAGGTCTTTAAAGGATCTTTAAAACCCTTTTATAAACATTACAAAACATTTAAAAAACACTCACTGGCCTTAATATGAACATCTTGGCTTCTAATTTTCCCTGAAGGATTCTCCGCTGTGCAGTAGTAAGTGTTGTCGTGAATCACTTTGCTAAAGCTGGACGGAGGAAAGTGGAAGATCTGGAGAGTGCCGTTGGGGTGGACGTGACGGATCCCTGGGACGTTGTAGCTCTCCTCGCCGGTGGCCAGATACCAGCGCAGGGTCGCGGGTGGCACCGCTGCTGCAGGACAGGGAACATGAGTTCCCGTGGTGCTGGCGAACACTACCTCTTGCAGAGATGCATTGACGAAATACAAGCTGGAATGTAGATCTTCACTGAGAACTGCGAAGACAAGAGATGATGATTTTTAATGATTTGTGTGTACAGGTTTTTTTAAACTATTGATAATATGAAGTCCTGCATCATTAAAAGATCAAAAGAGCTCCACATCTTAAGATCCATTAAATATTAAAAGATTTAATGTCAATAGTAAGACTTGACAGTGATACACAGCAGCATTTTAACTAATAAATAATACCACTATATGATACTACATATTGTGATACACACACACACACACACACACACACACACACACA
>JAZGTK010016473.1:0-12719 GCA_036877625.1 Ambastaia sidthimunki
AGTATACGGTTTTTGTGTCAATGCACACAGCGGATATTCTTTTCATCCTGCACAAACATATAGACAAAAACATTTCACTGTCTAATGCAGTGGATATCAATCTTTTTGAAATCAACGGCACAATAATACATTTTTTAGAAACATTAATGCTTGTTTTGTCTTATTTTAAATCATTTTAATTCATCACAGGCCCTCTTGAAGTTTGTTGAGGTGTGAACACCTAAAGCATCATATCACCCTCATATTTTAGTTTAATATCTTAAAGCAATGTTTCATCAGTTTGGGTTGATTAAGGTCACTGTATTTAATATATATTATGACTTGAGTGTGGCACTACTTCAGAAGATGAAAAATCCATCTGAAAAATAAGACTTGTGCCTTGCTTTGATTTGAGCTTTATATTGTCTTGTGGTTTTTTTGTGAAATTCCATCTGGCTTGAATCTCTTTGTTGAATGTTTCACTCTAAATTCCATTACTTCATAGGCAAGATTCAATTGAAAGCACATTAAGAGAGATGAGGTGAATTAGATGGAATGTCGTATGATCTCACACCACATCATATCATCTACAAGTAAGACTGTATGGTGTGTGCGTGTGTTGTGTATTTGTGTGTCACCCTTCGAAATGTGACCAATTTATTAGCTTGAATGCAATGCCACTTTCTTTCAAACAACCTTAACAAGGTAGTTTATTGAAACGCTTTCCAGACACCATATACACGCACACTCGACCGAACGGGTAAAAGTGAAGTGTAGCGGAGCTGAAATGGGGTGAAAGGGGGCGTGTCACTCACATTTATATCTTCTAGCTCCAGCATGTTGAGGGCGTGGTTATTGCGTTTCCAGACGATTGGTGGTCGCCGGTCACCCGTGATGGCACATGTTAGCACAGCGCTCTGACCGACTGTTACCGTGGTAACACTCAGTTTTTGGTCATCAGGAAGGCTGAGCTCATAGACCTCTGTACAACAAGTGAGAGAAAGTATGGGTTAATTTTGATGCGTATCAGCTTCATTCTTTCTTTTCTCAGGAAATCTATAAAATGGTCCCACATTGTCCATTAAAATCTATTTTCAGTGCCATTCTATCCATCACGGTTCACAGAAAATGATCACACTGTTCAACTTCTGTGGGTTTTTGTTCTGGTGTCAATAAACAGCAAAGCTACGTCAACTTCTGTAATTTCCAATGAGGAGAAAGTGCTATTCCACATTATTGCTGTATTATTACTTCCTGTGCCTTCATTAAAAGAATTACCCACATCACATCTACTAAAGATAAGTGCACTATGAACATATAAAGGCTTTCATCCTTCTGTCTTGCAGTTGTTTACGTCATTGCATAATGAATACAGAGCAGCTTTATCAATCATGCTTTTAATGAAGAAATTCAACCAAAAATCTGCCTCATTTACTTTTTTTATTTACTTTTCCTCACAGTGTTTCAAACCTGAAAACTGTTTTTTTTTTCAATGAAACAGAAATTCCATTCTCTTTTCCAGATTTTTAAAATGGGCATGTCATGTTCAGTTACAATACATAAACAAAAATTTGAAACAAAGATTTGAATCGACAGGATTTAGACCTTTTTAGGTTTGTGATTTTTTTCATTAGACTTAATAATCAGCAAAAACTGAAGCAGCTTAAGGAACTCAATGATATTTAGACTACTGTACTGAACTACCCCGTCTTCTCTATTTTCAGACACTTTTCTCTACTTCTCTACCTCAGTCCCTGAACATCATCGAGAACTAAGCTGCCCTCAGATTGTGGTCAATGTTCTGCACTACTGCAGACTGGCTACATAGGAACCATATTTATGCAGCATCTTAACTGAAACTCATACCTGCAGAAACACACACACATACTTAAGAAGATAAAGGATCAGAAGCTACAGCGAGACAAAGTCACGAGGTAAAAAGACAGACTCTCCCAATAAATGGCCTGATGGTTGTGTACTTATGAGCTCCATCAATCAGCTCAAACTCCTCAGGAAATCTGACGGGATCTAATGCTCTACACAACTTAAGTCACTGTATTGCCCAGGGCAGGAGCTAAGGAGGCTTTACAATCTGACTCATAGCTTCACAACACTCTTTATAATGATTGTGATCTCCTTTGTGCTGCTTACAGCGTTTGTCTCTTTATAAGATTACTTAGATTTGAAATTAAGACTTTAATGACGGTAAGAAATAACAGCTGTTCCTTTGAGCTTCTGAGCAGAAACACAAAACACAGGGCAGTTCATTATGAAGGCTTCCAAAGCTATGCAACTTTTTTAAAATAATGATCTTCACAGCCAATACTGAGCACTGGCATTCAGTCATAATAGGATAAATGATCAAAGATTAAAAAGATCCTCATATATAATTTCTCTGCTCTTCCACAGCATGAGAGCAATAACATAGCCAGGTGCCAAACGCTTCAGTCAATCTAATTAATGGAAAGGTCTCCTCTCTTTGCCTTTCAGCGGAGCTGTACCGCGACCTTTCGGGTTAACTGAAGCCCGCCACTCATAAAAGCAGACAGCGACCAGCCTTTAATCCAGAGACATCACAAGAATCTCATTAACATGAGGTACAGCCAAGAAAAGAACAACTTTGGAAATTTCCCACAATGCACTGCACAGAGAGCACATTCATCTTCATTGATTTGATCTCCCTTCCATGATCATGTTAATAATGTCTCAAATGATATTTTAGGTGTTTTAATTAAATTTACGCATAGAGATGCATACAAGTGGAAAACATAATCAGACTGAGACAAAACAAATGGGAACATGGGTTGGGATATCTCAAATGATTATGCAATTAAAGATTCTGGAAATTATAACCAGCTTGCGTGCAAGACAAACATGCCCCTTGCTTCACGAATGGCAATTTCGCATTACTGCGCTGCGCTCTCATTTAAAGTTAATTTAGCAAATTAGCCAGTAATGCCTGTTTTTCATTGTGTTGCCCTGAGCTCATGTAGCGAATAACAGAAGCAGAGTTTCTGCAACCGTAATTTAACATTGAGCTCATTCCGTGCGGTGCACTTCCTGTCTTCATGAGTGATTTCAGAGGGACACTTCTAAGAAAGAGATGTTTACCACAACAATGCACAGATGCATAAACAAAATCTAAATGATATATGATAATGAAACTCTTCCTAACTCAAATTGTAATTTAAAACACTATGGGAATATGACAATATTGTGATATTCTACATAATGGCAAGCAGCCATGCATTTAATGTATATTAAATGTATATTTACTATAAGGGTTAATATTAAGTCATCAAGCCACAAATGTAGCTGAAGGAAACTAATTGCTTTGCAAAAGTGTTAGACAGTGTATTCCTGGGGTGTCTCTAGACAAATCAATTTTTTCCATATCAGCGACCTTCCTAATCACCTGACACCTGTCAACCAATCATTTTATGAGGGTGCTGTCAGCCTGTGCCACATAATGTCAGAAGATGTCAAAAGATGATGGAAACAATAGCATGACTTTTTTGCCCTTTGAACAACACACCCTTGATATTTTTGTCCTGTAATCTCATACTGTCCTTTATTGTTCACACTGACACTTAAGTCATTATCTTTCCTTTATTCTTACACTAATCTAAAGGCGTCATCATTTAATTGCGAACTTGCAACAGACAATAACACAGTGTGCAAGTCAATGTTATTTTTGGGTAAACAGTTTTTTAAGCTTAACTTCAGTAAATGCAGCACAGTGTGTGTATGTGTAAGTAATACTCTGACACCATCTCCAGCATTCAACAATATCCTCCCTAACATTCAATTACAGTCTTTTGTGTCTTAATAGTTTTGGAATTTGCTCCAGGGTGAGCCACTGCATTTTACAATTCCCTGTAGGATCGAAAGGCGTGTGAATGTTTCGAAACAAGCAGAGCAACAGGCTGCAGATGATTGTGTGTTTGTGTGTCTGTTTACGGAACACAGATAGAGAGTGACTCTGTAAGTGGCCTTAAAAAAGACTGCAAATAATATATTAACAACATTATGACGGGTGATGTCATAACACACAATACTGAGTCAACATTTATGATGAATAAGGGGACAGTTAGAGGTTCTGCCCTCAATTAGAACATGTGCAGGAGATGAGTAGATTCTCCCTCAGGACTAGAACATCTCACAACAGCAGAATTAAAAGTGAAGGGCACCTTTAATTCAGATCACGTGTGTTCACACTACAGAGTGGAGATGTTTCTACAGCAGGAAGAGCTCAATCAGAAACCAGACAGGCTGTGTTCACACTACAGTAAAAGTTGTCAGTACTGGTTTAGAGTACTAATATTCAGATCTTATGGGTGGGTTTTTATCGGTGGGTTTGCAGGATGCAGTAAACTACAGTGGCCTGGCATACTTTACTGGGTCTGTACCACTGAGAACCAGATATCAGTAACAGTTCTTTAAAATGCTAGAAGTACACTCAACTACACCTTGTGTTGTGATTTATGGCCTGCTCTTCTCCATCATTTAATTTTCATTTGATGAATTACTGCTGCTATGATAGCTAGAAAATGAACACCAAATATCTCTTTGTAATTAAATCCAGCTTTGCTTGTTTCCTGTAGGTGGTAACTTTATAGGGCTAATAATGCAACAAGGGAAATACCATTAAATTTTGTAAACAATGTGCATCTATAATAAACTTGATTTTCATTACAATGACAAGTACTTAAATAAAATGCAGTGCAATAGTTAAGTGAACTTACTTGAAGTGAACAGTTACAGTTTTTCAGTTACACTAAATTACAAACCGTTTGTTTGAACATATCCAGTGAGAAACAACATGGAATGGCAGGTCATCAATGCCCATATATGAGACTGGTTTATAAGATCCAAAAAAAACCCCACAATAGACACTTTCCAACAAGCAGTGATGAAGCCTAATGTCTTTAGTCTTAATTACCTGCTTCCCTCCCACCCAAATCCAAAGAGACTACTGCACTCCTCCTGACTCCGCCCCTTCACAAGCGCATTTATGAGCCTGTAAGTTCTCTCACATCGCTTCAGAATCTTTTACAAGTGCTGCACGATGACGTCTGCTGAAATACAACTTTTACTGTGACCCAATCAGTGCGAGAGGCTGGCGATGATAGGAACTCAAGAAAAGCTGGCTTCCCTGCCCGTGAAAAACACGGCTGTCATCAGCAGGCACTTTGGAGACGTGCTTGTATTAGCATGCCATCACGGTACCCACAGTTCTAATTGGGCTAATTGTAGCTCGCATTCAAGAGAAAGTGTGCAGAAAAAATTGGGGGATAGATTCTTGGTTAAATTTGATAAAAGAAAGTGTATTTCACACCATATTACAGAGCTGCGAATGTGGTTTTTCTTTTGGTCTCTCGCTCTAATTTCCCACCTTCCTCTTTTCACACATCCCATATGGCAATCTTTAAAAGCCTGTATTGCCTTTTACTGAAGTCAATTTTGTTTCAAGTGAGACCCTGTTTCTTATCACACAATTCTCCGCTGCCAATGATATTGAGCGGCTGCTGTATTTGAGTGTGTGTGCGTTTGTCTGTTTAACAAACGGAGCAGGTGGATTGACGTTCTCTCTAGAGGCATATCAGCTCTGACAGATGAAAGAAATGGCATTGTGGGTTGGCGTGGCACTAAGTAATTGCCTTCTGACTCCACTGGGAGATGTAAATAGTTCGGAGCTTGAAGCGTACAGATACGCCAACTGAACACACCATCCCTGACAAAGGTCCACATAGATGCACCAATCAGCAATTAGAATCACAAGTATACAAGGGTAACAGGAAGGAGAAAACCCTGAAAAAGTCATTATGGCTAAAAGTCATTAATATAAGCCATTTAAGCCAACTGTTTGCTCCCAAAAATACAAGTTTTATTTTTATTATTATTATGTATATACAATATATTGCCAAATGCTTTTAATGCTTGGGTATCAGATGCCATAACAGGTGCATGATAAAATGTTATTGTTTAATATGATATTGTTGATAATATAGTGCTGAAAATATATAAAGTTGATAAAGTTCTAAAACACAACTCTTCATCTTGAAAACTTAAAGTTCTTCAAAACACAACTTTCACATACATATTAACTACCTAGCTAACAATTTGAGGAGGTAAAAATGTTTTGAGAGAACTTTTAGAGAACATTAGCCAATGTTTTGTGAACATTCCCTGTTAGCTGGGTAGTTACCTCATTTGCATAAGTGCATTTCATGAGTGCAATTAAAATGGTAATGCACCATGTCATGTAAATACCCTTGTTTTTACACATCTGCAGATCACGGCTGAATGCACATTAAGACCGGATGCTGGTTCTATCTACATTAATGAGGAGTCAATAAAAGCATCCACTCAAATTTGGAAAAACAATGCAACTGATGCTAAATAGTAGACATAAACAGTACTGTTTCTCACATCCTCGCCCAGCACATCACATCCAACACAACAAAATCTGAGCCTAATGGAAAACATGATTATACATTAATTGTCATCACAAAGTTATGAGGAAGGAAACTACATTTTAAGCTTTAGAACTACTTGAAAACGACCCCTCAGAAGAAATACGGCCAGAATCTGAGTAAACATATTCAGCTTGTCTCAGAAGCCTCTCAAAGACCTTGTGCAAATCACTTCCATAAGCACAATCACAGTCAATAGGCCATGAAGAACCCAGAGACTTCCAATGATGCAGATGAGATATGATTAGTTCCATGTTGTGTTTAAAACTTCTTTTAGGCTGCACAATTTACCTACAGCCTGCAGAAGACACAATAAGATCTTCTTTCTTTTAGATTATCTTGCAAAACACTCCATCTCTCTCTAGGGAGACCAGATACTCTTCAAACCAAAACTGGCCTGTTTTGGGCTTTCATGGGCTGTCACCCTCCATCAGGACTGAGATCTAAACCCATGTGATGTTTTCCCAGAACAACAACAAACCAATGTCAATGCTGAGAAGTTCTGTTCACTCTCACATCAGTAAATACCTAAGACCACAGGGTACTAACCTCACCAGATTAGTGTTTACTAACCCCAGCAGACTGCAGTGTAGTAACCCTAGAAAATAGTGAATAGTGATTTTTCAAAAACTGTTACACTAGGATTTTAACATACAATTTTAAGCCATTAATGTGAATTACAAATAATTACAAGTTCAAAAAATACCTTTAAAGGCACCAATAATAAATAATGTTGTTTACAAGTGCCCAGCTGCATCTCACCCATCAAAATATCTAGTAACAGACAAAGCCAAAGCAAATGTCAGGAAGAATGATGGAAAACGAGCCGCTTGACTTCTGATTTATACACTTCTGACTTCTGAGTTGACCGGATCAATGTAAGCCAGGAACAAACTTACTGATAAAATGGATTACAGCAGACTCTCATGTGATGGAGAAAGAAGCTTATAACTGTAGGTAAATTGCACACATCAGATCAAACTAACTAAACTCATTCAAAAATTCTTAGTCTCATACACACATCTAGCCCTGTCTCTCTGCATAAACATAAAGCTACAGGTACAGGCATGCACTGGTTAAAAAGCAGTATTCTAGAAACTGGAAAAAACAGAGAAAAAAAACATTTGTTGAAAGAGGAACGGCCTGAAAAAAAGAGTGTGATGGAGTTCTCCGAACACATCTGACACATCTGACAAAATGTCTTGTTATCTGTTTATTTTTAAGCCTTAAAAAACAACAAAAGTAGAGCTGAATTTTTTCTGTTTGCCTGTAGGGCTGTTCCCGCTTCCCCCAAACTCCCGCTGTGATCGGCAGAAGGGCACGGGGGCAGATTGAGGCAACGATTTTCATTCCGAAACCTTCCGCTTCCTCTGTGAAAGCTGCTTTATGTTCAGATGCTCAGTGTGTATCAGTGGGATTCCCACAAAGGCACTTCTCGCATTATTGTCCCTTTTTAAACTATTCTGCACCACACAATTTGTGTTCGGTTTAAATGTCTCTATCCTCAGAGAATGTCAGTGGAAATTGAGTTAAATTGAAATGTCAGAGGAAGATGAGACTAAAAAAGAAATGAAAAAGTCCAACATGCTAAATGTTAGGTGGGAACATGCTGATTTTTGCCTCCTTCAGCCACTTAGACTGACTTCTTCCTAATTACCTTTAAGTATTTGTATAATATTGACTTGTAATAAATAACCAGGAATGCAAGGCTTGCAAGCCTAACTTATTTCATATTACGATAAAAGAATTCAAAAGAACGTTTCTACATAAAGGTTTAGAAATACCAAGTAGCAAGTGAAAAAAAATAAATAAAAAGCGCTCTTTTATAAAACAATTTTTATACGCTTGATTCCCTTTTACACTTCATCTAGATCAGTCGTTCATCTAATTTAGCAATAAAACTTAGTTTCTAGGCTGACACAAATTCTCTGTAACTAATGTTACTTGCATCTTGAGCCTTAAAGTTAATTAGTGTGCCTCAGTTTCTCCTCACTAAATCTGTTAATGAGGAAAATCTTACTCAGGTTGTTGTCACTGTTCAGTGACTTACTGAAAAATATCAGTGTAGACTTTAATTAGAGTTTAATTAGGATCTATTCACCTTTAGGGTGACCACAGGATCTAAGTTTCTAACAACAGGATGTCACGGTCCATTTCTAAGGTCGTACACCCTGTGAAATGGACCAATGGAGAAATGTTGTTCCATTACAGGATATGTCCATAGTCTAATCCAGAGATAGTCATAAATAAAAAGTAGGTTAATTCAGATTCTTATTCAAAACACATTCCTGTTGTTTCAAATTCTGGAACCAAATGATAGAAATTAATGGTTTCTTTAAAAGTTCTCTTGAAGTTAAAAAAAGGTTCTTGCAGTAACGTTGGTAGAATGTTTTTTCAAACCAAAACGTTAAAACCAACCAAACCTTTTTTAAAAACCAACGTTATTCTTAAGCAATTAGAGGAACGTGTTAAAAATGTCACAGAATTAAAAACTTAACTGGACTTTTGAACATTCCTAGAACTTTCAAAATAATATTTTTAACATTTTTGTTACTTTATAAAAAACTGGTAGCTGTAAGAATTCCAAATTATTACAAAGAGAATAAACAGAAACATTTTCCTATTGCAACGTCCTTACTGGTGCACAAACATATATACAGCACACAATAAGCATTTATCAATCAAAAATACTCAAGCCTTAGTCATTGGTTGGAACCAGTCTAATAAATCACTCTCTGACCGAAGAGTAAAATTTCCTATGACAAAGAGATCTTTTCTTCTACCACTGAGAATTAAAAGAAATATGTAAATGAAATGCAAAATGTAATTAAATTGGCTCATGCATGTAACTGAGAGCAAAAATGTATTCAGGGTTTTTTCAACAATTCCACAATTATCCATGTTATTAATGAACGACACTGAGAAAAGTGTCACAGTTACTAAATTCTCATCCAGTCTTGACAGTGCTAATTATGCAGCTGTAATTTTGTTTGATCTTTGTACATTTTTATGTCTTAAACATCATTTCATCAAAACCCAACACTCACCGAAAGCTGTGTAGAATTCATCTCTAGTGAGGTGCTCGTCATCATTTACATCATTGTATTTAAACAGATCGAACAGCGTGCACTCTGATGCTGTCCTGCCCAGACCTTCCTGCTTGATGACCTGCAAAAGAGATTCAAATGTAAAATATAAGACAACATACAAAGAGCTGCAGGTAAAGTTTATATGTCTCTGGATATTAACATGTTAGTTACTGTATGCAAAACAGGTGGGTCAGAGGGCTGTTTTGATAGGGTCACAGAAATAATTGTGCATAGTTAGGATAACAAATAAATAAGCTGATCAACTTTATATGGAAAGAAAAAGGCTCTCCGTATATTAATTGTTAATGTCAAAGGCTGTGAATATATTAATCTGTCACTTGGCAGAAACTAGCCAATCAGGCAGATGGACAGGTTATGTGACACCTTAAAAACCATGATCAGAAACAAAGACCCAGACTATATTAAATACAGGTTCAATTGCAACACGAATAAACCTTCTTTCTGCTCAAATGTATTGTGCAGATAATTATTGGTTGGCTACGGTATATCATTCATGGCAACATGAATATTTTAAATACATTTTGGTGCAGTATTTGATCATCACTTGATGTCCAATGTAAAATTTGGGTTTCTAAGCAAACTAGTTCAGAACTATTGTAACTTTTGTGTAGAACCATGAATAATTAAACATTGTGATTCCTTTCTGCTGGCAGAAAGCCTGAGCAAAGCAAGATATTCATAAAAGTTTATGCTGAAAGACATGAGGGATGAGTGTAAGTGTTGCATACATTTATTTATGCTAGAAATATCTGATGGTAATTACAGTAAGTGAAATAAAGCTGGAGATATTGGAGGGTGATGAATGTTAGGGGTTAGATTTACTGTGGATTACATTTAGGATTTCCATGTGTATATGATGTGTGAAGAATCATAACCAACATACTACTGCTATAAATTGGTGGGTAATATATATTAAAATCAATAATTAACATTTATAATATTATTAAAACTTAATATAATATAGCCACTGTGCTTACCCTTCCTTGGTGCTGATCTAAGGTTACTGCTGTTTTCTGAAAACTTTGACATGCCTAGTGCTAAGCCTGACCTGAACTGACTTACAATGCATCTAAAAGCAGACCTGCATGTTCAGATTCAATCCTGTCATTTTAGTATCTGTTGCTTGCTCTAATCCTCTTATAGAAACTTGTTACCAGCTCAGAAACCCACATCTGCTAACCTTACTCTGACCTATGTTGCTATGCAATGTTGCCAAGAACTATTTGCTTTTTAAAGTTTGAAGAAAACAAAGAAAAAACCTTTTAGACACAGGGCAACAAAATGTTGCTTTTTGTGTTCAGGTTTCTACATATAAAGCAGTATATAAACAAAACATTCACAGATTGGAAAACCAAACTTTTCCACTGCAGTTATAGTGTAACCAGACAGTATGTAATACAAATTAATTCATAGCCAGCTAATATACAGATGTCCCAATAACTATTTGTAATTAGGACAAATTAACAATCCATGAATGGCACTGAGATAATAATATATAAAAACCAAGAAGCATTTATTTCATTGAACAGCAGAAACTTTTCAGGCAACATTTACAAAAAAATGCTTGTTGTGTTTTAAATTACATTATAAACCATTAGATATACTGTTTTAAATTCAAATATTTCAAAATATTAAAGGCACATATTTGGAGGATTTCTGGTTATATATTAACTTTGACTGGTTATATATTAATAGTTACTATTATTAGTTAACTCATCTGGTAACTGTGCTAGGGCAATTATCTTGGAACAAGTTGGTTAAAGGCGAATATGAAATTAATTGCAAAATTGGCCAGGTCACACAAGTCTGAAAAAACACAGTAAAGCAACAGCAGGTCATTTATATCCATCCTCAATGTCAGGGAATAAAATTATTAATAAAATATTGCATTATACAGTATTTAGATATTATAATAAATATAATAAAGAAAACTAAAACTGAATTATTAACTTGACAATAAAAAGCAGTTATATTAAAATTGCCAATGAATGAAGGCAAAAACGTTTACATCAACATCGTCATTTTCATCATGTATCTGAAAAATAAACTATTGGTTGTAAAACTCAGTATGAAATTAGCATGTCCTCCCTACAATATGCGTTTAATATATTCGAAAAAGTTGTTTATTCTAAAATTAATATTTTTGTACTTGTTTGTTTATACATGGCACACACTGACATTTTTGTTACTATAAGACACAACAAGAATAGTTGAATAAGTCAGGAAGGTTCATGGTCTATCTAATCAATATGCATAAAGATCATTACAGGTGAACCAGAGGACCTGCTTGAACAGAATACAGATCTAGTTTAATTGCTCTATTAGAGCAAAACATTTCGGTTCTGCAATTACTTTCCCTATAAACCACCCATTCTCAATAACCTTTTGACCTGCTCTGCCCTCATGTCAAAAGGCCAAACTTCTGTATTCAACAGCAGTCTAAAGTTTTCACTTCTACATTGTCTCAGATCTACCATGCCTGAAGAGATTTATTCACCTTCCATAGAGAATGAAGAAATATGTTAATGACATGAAAAGATTGCACAATGAAATTGAAATGGCTCATGCCTGTAGCCTAAAGTGAAAGTGTGTTCAGAGTTTTCTCTCTAGAGAAATATGAATAAATTCATATTTTGCTCATTTTGCTGTGCACAGTATCTCTATGGACAGGTGTAATCTTTCTGCTGCAGGACAAGATAAAGCACAGCTGACCTGGGATCAGCATATGAGTAAGTTATTAAAAAAGAGACAAGCTGGCCGGCTCATTTGGCATTTCAAATTAATACAGTAAAGTGTGGGTACAACCGATACCCAGTCATTCTTACTGAACTTAGTCTGAGCTTTAAATCCACTATGTGAAAGTATATTTTATATTTGATATTGTATAAAAAACTAATATTCAGATACTAGGTTTGTAACTTTTCATCACCAAATCCCAGAACACCTGAGTTGGTTTTGAGAGTGTTGACATTCGATCGAGCTGTGCTGGTTCTTGTTCTGAGAACATTGTGAACACATTCACAAACCCTTAGTATACTGTGTATTCTTTTTTTTCTGTTTTCTAGAGTTGATGTCTGGAGTATGTACTAAACCCCAAGGATTTTTCAGGTCACCAGTGTCCCCCACCAACAATTCCAAATGTTTTTTCATTGCA
>JAZGTK010016474.1:0-12718 GCA_036877625.1 Ambastaia sidthimunki
CATGATGGGGGAACATTAGCCATTGGGGGAGTGTCTTTTGTCTCCCCTGGTGTGAATTAAATAAATATTCATGGTGATTAACACTCCCATGCATAAAGCAACGCTGGCACAAAAACTGACATCCAAAATTCAAAACATTATATTGTTGCTTGTGAATGAGCAGTCAGAAAGATTCTTACATCATTTTGAAGTAAATATTCTAGCCTACAAGACTAATTACTCAAAAGAATTCGTCAGAACTATTCAGTATGTGTTTTATGGCCTTATTTTAGCTGCATATTTTTTCCCAAAACGTACTAACCACGCATAATGTTTTTTTTTTTTAATAATGCAAACATGTTCATCCATCTTGCTCGCATATTATTGTAGCAAAGTTTGTGATGAATACAAAAAAAAATACATGTTGGCCAATAGTATAAGTAGCTGAAATAAGCACAAATGTCAGGGCATGTCAAAACATCTCAAGGGCCCCAAAATCACCTCAGACCCCAGAGGGTTAAAAGAACCAAAGACTTAAACTACTTCAGTCTGTTTGCACTGAATTTATATAATACACAAGTTTCACTATTTGAGTTGAATTATTGAAATAAATGAACTTTTCTACGACATTCTAATTTATTGAGATGCACTTGTATGTTAAAACGTTAACAACATACTTAAACCTGTTACCATTGTGTTAGAAAATATCAGACCTGAAGTATTTTTAACCATGCACTTTTCAGGCCTGGCTTTGTCAAGCCAACAAAGTTTGTTTATATAAAATCTTGTTAATATTTCAAATTAGATTTTTATTTTCAAACTTTTAGTTTTCATATTAATTGTAGTTAAAGTTTTAGCAATTGTTAATTTGTGCTAATCTTTTTTTTTTTTTTTTTTAATACTGCCATAAATTGAATTTTTTAAATTTTGTTTTAGTTTTTATTAGTTAATGACTTAAGTTTATTGCTAGGGCAACATTCCTTATTTTCGCTCAGATTAAATATTTCAAATAATATTTATGCTTAAGTTTTATATTCAGTCAACAGAAATGTTTGAATATGGTAGGTAACTTATAATAACCTTGTCCAGAATTCAGAGAAAGTAACACAGAAGTCGTCCTTACAACTTGTTTTGTATTTCAAGGATTTTTATGCCACACAACTTTGGGAAAAGAACCAATTACGTATTTGTTTTGACATCAAACTTGGCACCACATGATTAATGAGTGGCATATGTGATTTCCATTTCTGATGAACTTGCATTTTGGTCTGTTGGATGCACAAATCTGTCATATTGCTACAGAAATACTTAGTGGTGGTGCTTTTCCTGACCTTCAGAGCTATAGATATGCTTCATCTCACTTTTGATTTATAGTAAAGGGTTATTTTCTTTTGTGTTACAAGAAAGCAAAGAACTCATACAGGAACCTACGATTTTAAATTTTAAACCTGTTATTCTTGCAGCGGACAATGGTCTGAACCCTACCTGGCCCAGAAAGCCCTTCCGGTTCACCGTGTGCAACCCTTCCTTTGCGTTCCTGCGTTTTGTGGTGTATGAGATTGATATGTTTAATGACCAGAACTTTCTTGCCCAGGCAACATTCCCCATCAACTGTCTCAAAACAGGTATTGCATTAAATAATCAACAAAACTGCATGGCTTTAATAGAGGATTGTCATGTAGAGAATGATGGAAAGAAATGCTCTTTCTGTCTGTCGGCAGGTTATCGTTCAGTTCCTCTAAAGAACAGCTATAGTGAAGATCTGGAGTTGGCGTCTTTGCTGGTGCACATTGACATCATCAGAGGAAGGGTGGGCCATGAGCTCATAGTATGTAGATATGCACTTCAGTAACTTCATTTAGACAGCTTGTTAAGTGTGTGTTATAGTACTATAGTATAGTAACGCTATTTTTTTCTCAGCAGCATGAGAACAGTGAGATGTTGAGCCCGTTCTCTGCAGCAGGGGCTATGGCCATACAGGCAGGCCGCGAGCGTATGAGCGACACCAGCTCCATTTTCTCCACTTCCTCCATGTCACCTCTGCCCTCGTCTCCCGCTCAGGCTCTGGGATACCGGGGTCGGGAAGGCTCCTTTGAGGCCCGCTACCAGTCTCCACTGGATGACTTCAGAGTGTCACAGGAGGCACTGCTGGACCATGAAAACAGGAGGTATGACCTGTCTCATCTGTGTGTGTGGAGAAGGCCAGTGTTTAAAAAAGAGAATGTTGAATTTTGTAGAATTACAAACAGTGGGCTGTTGTATATAGTGACAGGAAGGGATATTTTAATGAGTCAGCCACAGTTTTTTTAAATGTAGTGGCATGTAGACCGGAAATTAATGCAAACATACAAAGCATACTTTCCTAAACTATTCCAAATGCTAGGATATAAACCACTTGCCTTTCAGTTAAGTTGATCTTTTTTTGAAGCTAATATATGGTCACTTTTTTTACAGATACTTTTAATTATGTCTTTCTGGACTGCTAAAATCCTTGAAACCATAATTTTCATAAAGTTGTGTAGCTGTCATCAAATTTAAAAGTCGGGTGCACAAGTTTTTTATCTGTCTGGGAAAAGTAAAGGAAGCAAAGGAAGCACTTTGATACAATGAGACTAATCTAATTGGATTTTACAAAAACTTGCAGTTTTAATCAATGAAAAAAATATGATATCATATTGAGATCAAAATATTTGTTCATTGATTTAAAAGAAACGGGTTTCTAAATGGCACATTAAAAACATGGGAGAACTGTAATCGTCTTTTCCACATTGAACTAATTTCTGGCAGTAAACTTATACAGGAAGAAACGCATAACCATGAGGATTGTGATTATTGTTCATTTACATGCTGTTTGTTTTTTTTGAAAGGATACGCAGGGCCCGTGTCAGTGCTGACAACCACGTGTAAAGTGACCAGCTGACCGTAAGACAGAGTAGATGTGAGCAGGGACAAACCTCCTTCAGGGCATAAACTGTCGTGAAACCCTGTTGGAAATCCTCATTGGAGAAGCGTTTTGGGCTGGATCCCCTCCCCCTCTGCGACTCCTGCTTAGGGCTGCGCTTGTGGCAGATTAGTGGACTTGTGGAGCGTGTGGGCAGTAACAAGCCTCACAGACAGACGTAAACAAATATCTGCTTAGCTACAATCTGAATCTGCAGCAGAAGAAATTTTTGATGCAGCGGACAACTCAATTTTAAAACTTTGAAACTGTTATCCTTAAGTGGGAGCTGTATCATTCATCACTTTGAAACAGATTCCAGGTTAACACTTATGGAGTAATAATATTTTCTTTATCTCTTTGACTATATATATTTGTGTGTGTGTATATATATATATATATTTGTGTATATGCACATTCCCTGTTTTGCTGTCAATCAGAAAACATCTGCTGAAAGAGCCTAGCACTCCCATTTTAAAATGACTATTTAAGCATTTGTTAAACTTTTATAATGTTACTGTTTATCTTTTTTGTTCGAAAATGTTTCTGACATAAGGGCTTGGCCTTTTTGTTTTTCAAGTTCTTGTTTTTCCCCTCTTCTAAAAGTCTGAAGACTAAAATTTTACCTGTCCCAGGATGTACGTTCTTGTATTTTAGACAGAGGCAGGCAGCAGTATGGGAGATCTGGAAGTCACTGTCGAAGCTGCTTCTCAGTATGTTAACTCAAGAACAACCTTTTTTGTTAATAATCAAGTGACTATAGAGCAGTATCACACTCCTTGATGTGTTTTGCCAGTTTGCATAAGACATCAAAACCTTGTGTGTGGTTCAGAAACCAGTCTTAGGCCATGGGACCAGAACTTGGATCATCTCATTACACAAGATCTTCCTGTTTTAGCACCAATCTTTCTAAAGATCTGGTTCCTAAAGGTGTTTTACATTTTCAGATGGAAAAGTTTAATTTTATGTTTGATTAATTACTTTTATAGGGGAGCTTTGTTGTTTCAAGAAAACCAAAGGTAGACTGTGCAAAAAGAATGGTGTAAAGAAATTAAGACCAAATAAGTTTCAGCTTGGGGTCAGTAGTAGAACGCCTTTGCTTTTTGGAATTGGTCAAATATATATATACAATTTATTATAACTATGGACAAGAGTAAAGGCATTATTTGCTAAATCTGTAGCCTTTAGTTGCATAACTTGTGCCATGTCATTATAGTTGTTTTGCTGCCATATCGCCTGATAAAAGTTATTTTAGTAACAAACTGACTAATATTGCCACATTTCAGTATTTATGGTTGATGTCAATAATCAAGGCCATATTTACTGTAGAGGCTCTGACAGCAGTTTCCATGTAGTTCTAAGAACAATAGCTGATTTGGCTATTAATGTGAAACCCTATTGCTGTACATGACTTTCCGTTTGACCATGGAGTGTTTGTGTAAAGCATTTGTTTTTGCCTTGTGGCTACTAGCTGATGACATTTGAGCCAGGGACCATAATCACTTTCTAAGCTTTACAGAGCAAAAAAAAAAGACAAGGCCAAACACCTTCAGCAGTAATTTAGTCTCCTCCTCCTGCATTTATTCCTGAAGTGATATTCCAACATTCCCTTAGTTTGTTAAATCTTTGTACTTCCGTAGGTTTTCACCTGTCTGTAAATTAGTTGCTTTTTCCAGCATCTTTTTTTCCATGTGCCTTGGTGTATGTATTCATGAATACATCAGAAGAGCTCCTATTGTACATGTATGCCTTTTCTATGCTTTCTAGCATCAGTTTTCTTATCAATCTTATTTACAAACCAAGTCTTTTCTGTAATGTGCCTATGCTATATTGGAGGAAATATACATTTTAATTTTGCATTTCATATGAAACAATAAGTCTGAGAATAAAGTACTTAAACAAAACAGGTGATTTCAAGCTAACTGTTGTTTTTTTTTTTTACTTTAACATTAAATTTTCTTTATTTTGCGGATAGTAAATTTAAAAATCAGTCAGGCAGAGTGGAAAAAATATTTATTTTAGGGTCAAATTTTGTAACATGTTTTACCGGTTTTAACATGTTTTAAAGGTTTTCTTCAGTGCTTCTGTTAAAAATTCATCTGACATTGCCAAAAATATATGAAGGCCACATGGGCTAGAATCCCATTAGGTGATATCCCTTGGCACATCAACACATCCGTTCATCCCTCTATTCTCCTCTACAGTCTTTTGCCATAGAAGAAACCAAGGTTATTATTGTAAATTAAAACTAAAATTATGGCCAAATTAAAATAATTTCTTCAACTGAAATAATGTATTTTGTTGCAGTGTTTTTTTAAACTTTATCATGCAAAGAAACTGTTTTGCATTGTTTTAGGTGATGGTGGTAAATATAACTTCATCTGGTGTCAGTGATAAATTGAGTTTCTAATGTATACAGGCCACCAGGTTACCACACAGACTTTATCAAAGAATTTGATTTTTAAGTAGTATTGGCGACCGATCAAGTCCTAATTGTTGGCGATTTTAACGTTCATGTGGACAATAAAGATGCATTAGGTTTGGCTTTCAAAGGGGTTTCTTAACATGTGTCAGGACCCACTCACTGTCATAATCATACTTCAGATGTAATACTGTCCTATGGTGTAAATGCTGATGACATTAATATCCTGTAGCAGAGTGAAGACATTTCAGATTATTATTTTGTGTTCTGTCTAATACACTTACCTGTGGCTGCAAAATCAACTCCTTGCTACAAATTCAGTTCAAATTTCAATTCAGTTTTATTTATATAGAGCTTTTTACTATGATGTACTGTTTTAAAGCAGCTTTACATATAATGAAAATAAAAACACAGAATACAGAACACATGGTATTATTACAAATTGTATTGTTCATTAAAAAATGATATCCGTTTAAAACTACACTTGGACCATTTGAATAAATCGACATGCATCATAAATACTTAGAAATACAATATGTACTTCTTAGACAGTATGTCTATGTGACATTTAATCAACACGATAGAGGTCAAATTAAGCAAGATATGCCATTCCAGCTTACAAGGAGCTTAGAAGATAAAATCTTATAGGACAGGAACAGCTCTATTTAACAAAACCACAAATATGGTAGAATGATAACTGCTACTTAATTAAATCAGCAATGTATGTAAACTGTCTCAATTTCTTGGCATAACAGATAACTTTGAAAACCTTGATAATGCAGCAGAAAATGTTAACTCCCTTTTTTCTGACACCTTAGACACAATTGCTCTACTCTTGAACACAAAAGACACCAGCACAACGCCATAGTATAATGAGCACACACACCCTAAAAAGAGCAGCCTGGAAATTGGAGCATAACTGGAAAAGCTTTAAAAAACTCTGATATGCATACTTTTCAAATCTTTTAGAAGAAAATAAACAACCCCACACTGTCAACGTGGCAGTGATGATTTTATGAATTTCTTTATAGGAACTAGTAAAATTGTATCTTCGCTTCTATGTTCTCCTCAAATTGTAAAGTCGCTTTGGGAGTGCCACTTGGTCTTGACCAAGTTTATAGTAAAAGGCTTACATCCCTTTGCAAAAGTGGAGTCCAACTGTTTAAGGTCTGTCAGTTGTATCACTCCACAATAAAATAAACAAAAAATAATTTGTATATAACAAATTAAATAAATGATTATTCATTTGTTTTATTTAGTGTTTACTGTAGGGAGATGTGCACGGCACTCAACCCCAAATATACCAGGAGTTACCTCAGTGACACATTAATTCCCTCCTGGTATGATGTTGAAGAGGCCAATGTAAGGACAGGTTATAGATAATTATTTTATTTTACATTTTAAAAAATAAAGTGTTGTTATTTTGAAAAATTCAATCAAAATTTTAAATCAAGTTAAAAAAGTTCTGTCCCTGCCAGAGACCTCTGTATACACACCAATTTGTTATAATCATTCTTTTTCACCCCCATGGTCTGAAAGAAATTTAGTTTGGAAGAAGAAAGGTTTATGTTCTATTAACGACCTGTTGAGGGAAGTTTGCATCATGTAATCAGCTAAGAGATAAATTTGATCTGCCCCATTCACACTTTTTTCATTATTTACAAGTTAGGCACTATGTAAAGTGTAACACCTCCTTGATTAAATGCTACACAAAGTACCTAAAATTTACTTGAAGTCAATGGCCAGTTCAGAAGATACCAAGTTCGGTGGAGGCAAAGGACACAAAAGAAAACACACAGATATTGGATTTTTTTAGACCTCTTTCTATTTACTGTAGTATTTTTCTTGTAGATGATTAAAGAGTTACGTAATTAACGGTAAACAATAAATGAGTGTTAGGAAAATGAATCATGTAAACTGTCAACAGATTACAGGAAAATAAAATTACAGTCGACTTCAAATATTGTTTGAAAATGACAAATTCACATGAGAAACGAAATGTACTCAAAATAAACTAAATAAACCCACTTTAGTTGACAATCTTTTTTCAATCTTGTCAGACTGATAAGGTTGGTTTTAATATGAGGCTCTCTTCTGCTTTACTGTATTTAACCGTAAAACAAAATTACATTTAAAAATTTAAATAAAAACCAATACCCAAAATGGATTGACCATTTACAAATGTCTTTAAAACATGCAAAATTATATAACCAAATAACACTTTTGTGAATTCTTTGAACAACAAGATGTGAACTAAGTCACACAACAGCAAAACAATAAATGATTAAATACCTCAGTCTGTTCAGTGAATCAGTTTGAGCTCAGGAAAACAAATTACCTCTGTCCCTTAGAGTTTAAAAGGAAAAAAATCTATTAGCAGAAAAGACGAAGTGTTGAGAAGATAAAAGTCGAAAGTTCAGGCTTAGTCTATGGGTGGCTCGCCATCTTTCTTTTCCTCACGTGGCTTGATGCATCCACGCCAGGCATGCAAACTCACAGCAGAAAATTTCAAAGTATGCAACAAAATGAATTAACAGTGTCTTGAGAACCTTTTACATCCACAAACTACAGCGATGACGCCATTAACTTCAGCTCGACGCTCCAGATGAACAACGTCATAAACTGGTAAGCTTATTTACAAACTCCACAATTGATCAGTATTTTAGCTCTTAATAATTCATCTACTTTGTTTAATCCGTATGCAAAAGATATTTCTTTCTAAATAACTAGATTTCTTTAATCAGGATTCTTATATATCATTCACACGCAGTTTCTCTGTTACTTCTCTGTCTCTATCTGTCTCTAGCGATCTCACCTGCGCCTCCAATGGGCGGAGTCAGCGTCACAGCTCAACTCACTCAATTGGACCATTTACACATACAGTGCTGATTTCAACCATAATTGGATGCATTTTACCGCAGTAATTTGTATATGATGATTACCAAATAAATATATTTTTCCAAATACATATTTTTTCTGTCTTTTATTTTCACTACATATATAAATATAGTACAAATGATCTTTTTTTTTCTTTTGACTGCAAATTAATTTAAGTCAAGGTTACAAAAGTCCAAAATTTATAATTTTGAATTTCTCCCTGAGAAACTTGTTTTTTGATATTGTCTTAAATCCTCCTCATTCTATGCATCTTATCTCTAAATTTGTTTGCTTATTTGAAAGTTATGTCACAGCCCCTAGTGACAGACTTAAAGTGGCCTGGGAGGATGAACTGGGAGCCGAGCTCTCAGACGAAACGTGGAATAGGTGTTTGACTGCGGTCCTGTTCAGTCAACAGTAGACATCAGTTGATACAATTAAGGTCATTCATCGTTTGCATTGTACCAAGACAAAACTGTATACAATTTTCTCTTCTGTCTCACCATTCTGTGACAAGTGCAAGGTCACGGAGGATACAACTGCTCATGCTTTTTGGTTTTGCCCATCACTGTCAAGATTTTGGACAAACATATTTAATTGGTACTCCAAGGCCTATAACAGGCCGGTCCTGCCGGACACGGAACTTGCTATCTTTGGCTTTTTTCAACACCTCTAGTTTTCCCAAAAAATTTCAACAGGCCTTCACTTTGGGTATGATCGTGGTCAAGAGACTTATATTAAGGAACTGGAAGTCATCCTCACCTCCCTCTTTTCAAATTTGGATTATGGACATGATGTCTGTCATACAAATAGAAAGACTTAAATTTCTGAGGTCTAACTCCATCGAAAAGTTTTCTGCTGTCTGGGGATCATTTCTTCGATATTTAGACAAACTAGCTGACAAACCAATGTCTAATGTCTAATGGGATGAGTTGTACATTACCTTCGGGCATACGTAATGATTGTAAATGACTGTTTTGCAGCTCTTTGCTATGGTACTTCAAGTTACTGAACCTGTATTTTTTACTGTAAGCATTATAATTTATGTCTGAGGTATAGCATATATGTGTATTTTTATTTATTTTCATATTTATTTCTATTTTTTTCTTACCTTTCCTTTATTTATTTTTTCTTTTCTTTGTGAGTCTGTGTGAAGTCTGAGACAACATTGTTTGTTTGCTGTGTGTTGTATTCTGAAAAAAATCTTTAAAATAAAATATACAAAAAAAAAGATTTAGTCTTATAATGTTTAAAGTGTTTTAAGTGACATACTTCGTTCTGCCAGTTGGTACGCTATGACCAAGACACAATCAGCAGATCGGGTGGAGGCTGGGAGCTCGTTCCATCAGAAATGAACAGAATAGGTGAACATCTTAGAGAGTGATCTGGTACCTAACTGTAGGGGAACAATTAGACGTTGCTTGTTTACAGACTGTAGTTGACTGGATCATCCCGTAGGATAAGTATTTAAAAATTCAGGGCCTGGAATTGTCAGAAAATCCTGTTGATTTCCTGTTGGGCTGAGCTAACCAATGTCATTTAAAAGTGGCTTGGCTTGATGAGAATACATGCACCACATTTGGTAACTGTAAGTAAAAACTTTAGTCAAAAGGGGACATTACCTTACCCATGTCTAAGCTTTTGCCCATGCCTAAGTGCCAAATTTCATGCTTTTCTAGGCATGTTAAGAGCCTCAGATACACCTGAATGTAGTTTTACAGTTTGATGTATTACCATGGCAACAGTATTTAAGATATCACATTTATATCAGCCATATCTCAATACATTATTCTGTTGCCAGTATCTCTACAACACTACTTGCCAGTGTTAGGTCTGTGAATTTTTTACGTTTTGTCCAGAAAAGAATATAGCTGCAAGCACAGATAACAGGCCCAAGCATTGGTGCATCTCAGAAAACAATGCAGAGTTGTCACATGAATTTATTTTAGAAAAAATTACCATGTATGTAAATATTAGTACAGTATAGTACTAGCCACATCATTGTGATTAGCTCACACGACCAAACATATTTCCCAAGTTTGATGTAAGTCACTCAATGCATGCCGAATATGAGATACGTCCTGTTCCACCTATTGCCATAAATTGATTGAATTGAACACCATTCGAGATATTAACAATCCATTCAAAACTGTTCTTTTTTCTGACCAAGACTGAAGTGAATTTGGTCAATTTAAGAGGACTCTTTAAACTGTTTCTGTGACACACTTTCTTCTGCCAGTTGGTGACTGTGACTCACAGCCACTTCTATGTCATCACTCCCTAGGACCAAACATACAGCTCAAGTTTAATCGGAATCACTGCAGAAGAATGCACGCAGAAGATATGAGACACTTCCTGTTTCTGTTTTTTTGCCATTAATGTATTGCCTCGCCATGGCAACACCTATCCCATCAAAAATCCCTTCAAAATTTAACATCTTCAATGTCTTGGCATATTTGCCAAATTGGTGAAGCCATATTGGTGATACCATATGTCCCTTGGAAGGAGTTTTTAAAAATTAAAAACCTTGAATTGACCAAAAAATCTACAAACAATCTAAAATGGCAGACTGTTGGGTAATGTTGACTGTTAAGATAATGAATGAGTAATGAATTTTTAAAGTTGGCTTGATGAAAACAATTCATGAACCAGAACTTGTGACTGTAGGCAAATTAACCCCATCACTTTAGTCAAAACAGGGCACTGCAGAGCCCCCCTACCACGCCCATGTCTAAGCTTTTGCCCAGGCCTAATGGCTGATCAGCATGATGTGTATTGATGATGTGTATGATGTGTATAAATTTCATGTCATTTCAAACATCTTAAGTGCCTCAAATACATCTGAATGTGGTTTTAAAGTTTTGGTTACCATAGCAAAAATATTTAAGCTATCACAAATCCTTTTATAACTTAATATCAGTCATGTCTCTACATTATTCTGACCAAGCCTAAAGTGACATGGCCAAATGTAAGGAGTGTCCCTAGATGATGCATGGACAAATTTGTGCAAATCGAATGTACTGCCTAGAAGAAGTTTAAAAAAAGTTTCCTACATAAATCAAACTGGCCTTATCTATAGACACTACCCTTATGATTTTTAGGACAAAGCATTCAAATATATCAGCAAAAATAGCCATTTTTTTCCTCAGCAACTCAACACCTGATAAGAACACTAGCAGATACAACAGCAGAAAAGCCAGCAGAGTTGGTAAGTGAAATCATACACATATATCATTAAAGGTTTAATATATTCTTCTTGCATTTAGCCACATTCACATGCGGTTTTAATGATTAATTGATGCGTTCACGTGAAATTATGGTAAATCCCGGGTAAAACTTGCACGGGAGCGCCCTAGTTTCAGTAGTTGAACACATTTTAATATACGTGTTGTAAATACAACAAACATGTCACAACTCCCGAAGAAGTCATTCATTGTCTTATGCCACTTAAATTGAATCATCTTGGGCAGATGCAAATTATTACGTAATTTTGATGGTGTTTGTGGTTGGAGCAAATGTCTGCAAAACTATATTAAATTACAGTTAAAATTATAAATGTTCCGAATGACACGCGCACTTCTGCCGCTGCGTGAGAGATGATGAATATCAGTAAGCAGGAGACTATTTTTACATACTGTCTTACACACTGTTCATTCATGTTAATATTAGATAAAACGCGCAGTTTAAGACAGAGAGATGATTTACTCGCGCTTCGTTGCGGCTGTGTTGAGTCTGCAGGCGCCCCCTGCCTGTTTACGCTATAAAGAGCAAAACTGAGAATGTTTGTCCAAATGTCCTGGGTTCAGTTTTTGTGGTAATATTGTATTTTATCCAACAGCCATGTTACGTGTTGACACAAAAGTTAATTACACACCATGTATGCTTGTGTTTTTCACCAGACTTGCGTGAAGTTGGCACCCCATATGTTGAAAATATGAATAAAATCATTTGTGTTCGTTTGTGCACATTTGTGCAAGCAAAATAAACATTTGTGCACAAAACCTGTTAAAGTTATTAAACATTATCTAGGTTGGTGACCTAAGGTCACCCAGCACCCCATTAGTACCAAAATCACTCCAAAATAGTTGGAATCGTTTGTGCACGTTTGTGCAGGCAAAATAAACATTCGTGCATCACTCTGGCTCTTAAACTTTATTTATTACCAGCACTATACCAACGTTCTAATTACTTAAAATAGTTCTAATAAAATAGTTGGAATCATTATTATTATAATTATTTTGTAAGTCATTATTGATAGACATCTGCACCCCATTAAAACCCAATGAGTTAAAACGTCTTTACACCTAAAATAACATTTTAAAGGTAAATGGTATTAAACAGATGCTTTTATTCAAAACGGTTTCACAACGTGAGATTCGGGAATTGACTGCCACTAGAGCCACCTACTGGCCAATTTGGATATTGATGATTGTACAGTAGTAGGAATACATGGCAAGTGAATTTAGGCATTTACATGGAACAGTGACAAACCTGGTTGGAGC
>JAZGTK010016475.1:0-12718 GCA_036877625.1 Ambastaia sidthimunki
CTGAGTTTCCCAGCAACCATGTGCATCTCCTACCATAATGATCTCTGTATTCAACAGCGCCTTTGGGAAATTCAGCCCAGATCTGCTGCCACTCTCTACCACCCCAGCAGTGCTACACCTCTCTGCGTTTGTATTTTCCAGTCCTTTTCCTCCATCCCCCATGACTTCCTCTGACTGTCTCTCTTCACGGAGAACAGATGTGGCACTTCTTACCTGTGTGTGCTGACAAACCTTCCCCCGTGCTCTCTTCTCTCCCTGTCTTTTGCTCTCGGCCTCTATCCGTCTGTCCCTCCCTCCAGCTCCCGGTAGTATCAAAGACACACATACACACACAGTAAATAAACACATCAAAATGCCCAACAAAACAGCTCTTAACAGCTCAGGAGGGAGGGAGGGAAAAACAGATGAATACGAAAGCGAGAGCTGTTGGCCATCAGATCAGAAGGCAGAGGAGAACAACAGGCTTGTTCAGAGGAAAGCATGTAAACTAGTGTGAACAAAGCCCCATAATAATGTCACTTCACAGCCACCAGCAAGATGTTACCCTACCTAAGATGTTTATCAAATAATAAAGGTTCTGAGTTTTTGGAATTTTTACATATCAAAGAGACATATAGACAAATGTATTAGTGCGATTCAGTGTTTTTATATTTATTAGGGTGGTTGAAATGATTACGTTCACATAAAACTGTTCAATATTTGCTGAGAAATGATTCCAACATGAAAATTATTGTGGCAGATCAACACATTGAATAAACTTTGTAGAAAGTGTTTTTAGAAGCTAATGTATTGTTTGTGTATTTCAATGTTTGTGTATAGGGCTTATGGTCCAGCAACCAGTTTAAGAGAGAGGGCCATTTATACAGAACATGTTCTTGTATTTTGCTTGTATTTTTGTATAGTTGGTCTATGTAAATGCAGACTGACATCTTTGGCCACTGTGTCATATTTTGCTGTTTTTCTGTCTTGTGCAATATAGGTCAGAAGCCATGATTAATTTTTACAGCATTTTTTATAATTAATCGCTACATTAACAGGTTCAATAGACAGCCCCTAATGTTTATGTATTTACTTTCTTATTGGAATATTTATTTGTAAGGTTAATCAATTGCAGACAACATGGAGAATAACGTTCATTAGAGCTAACAGGTATTTAAATTTGAAAATCAGTTCATATTATGTTTATTGTATAACTGTTGGCTGCTCTGGGTGTCCACACATTTAGATAAGACATTACTGGACAGAGAAATGCAACAAAGCTGTGACAAATAGCAAAGCACTGCCAAATGAACAATTTTTCAAGGCTCATGCACTCATTTTGTGTTTCCCTTGGATTCCACCACAGGTTCCCAATATGCCCACTAAATCAGGTTGATGCGATTCTGACGTGGCCTCCTGCTGGTGCACTGTGGGCTTCCAGAGTGGGCTTTAATAGCTTCTGACAGGCGAATCAAAGAGCAAGATGGAGAGGCACGATAAATGGCAGGTCTTTATTAATTACAGGGCAGGTGGACAGCAGCGAGGCGGAAGTAAAGACGAGGCTTTGAGCCGCGTGTGATTCGGCTCACAGCTAATGAAGCTTGGAAAAATGTGACAGATTCCCAGCCAGACGCACATGCAGAGAGGAAATGAAAATAGCGTTGCTAGCACTTAATTAGCACCTTCTTTCGTCGTTACATCTTGAACAATATATGACCATAAGGAAGCTGCAAAAGTTTTGAGGAGTGTTATTGCACTGCTGAGATTTATGGCCAAGTGTATATTTGTGCATGTATAAGTAAGGCCAGTTTTCCAATGGTTTGTTTAGGAATTTCATGTGCTGCATTGTTTGAAAATGTACCTCATATGCAACATATTTTTGGTAGATAAAGCGTGACTGTGTTTCTCACAGTCCCATGGAAAACCAAAAAGACGGTCTGTGCTCCAGACCTCCTACAGTGTGTACAAGTGCTGTTCTGCGTAATGAGGAGTGATTTTCCACATCAGATTGCCTTATAAAACAGAATTAATACCAAAGTCCCACTTGTGGGAGAGGCGCCAACTGAAATGCATTGTACTGCATTTTTGTGTCCGATTCCGTTTTTAATTGTGACCTTGACCTCAAAACATACATTCTATTAACGGTATTATATACTACAGTCTATATGTATCCCACATGCTCTGCATAAAACAGTACATTTATGACTAAATATCTTGTTATGACAGCTGGCAGTCATAACACCTAGTGGTGCTGTAGTAACAAAAGCTTTTAAAATTAAATTCCAGAAAGACGGCTAAAAGTTACAGATAGTTACATTTCCATAGTTCTAGTTGTATACTATCCAAATGTCTCTGGTGACATTTTTCTTCTCATTTTGAAGGATTCTTAAGCCTTTGCAATCTGTTATTATGTGTTTGAATTAAACCAAACATGAAAGTGAACTATAATTTAGAATTGATATAAACTGGTAAAATCCTCTTAAATAAGTTGAATACGACTCCACTTGATGTTTTAATGATGCAGGATAAAATTCACAACTATAATGTGTTAAATTTGTGTCTGCCGAGTTTAGCAAATCATCTTTTAATGCTCTTCTGCATGAACTCCTATGGAGGTAAATTCATGGGTATAGTTAACTCTGCAGGAGTTTATTTGTTTGAAATTTAACAATGTGTTTTACGGCCCCTCTTAGGTGATTATACACCTGCTTTCGTCTCTCTTTCTCGACTTGCTGAATTTCTGCGTGGCTTCAGTGAAAAAATGTTTGTCAGTTAAAAAGACCATACAAACCCGGGACGTGGCATATCAAGCCGTTAACCAAATGTTGCTTAGTTTAACTTTCCTTTTGTTGTCATTTTAGATAAAAAGGAATGCTCACTAGAGGAATTTCCCCTGTTATTTATCTTGTTAAAGTGGAAGAAGTCCAAATGTTCTTGCAGAAGTTGGAGTAAATTTACATAAAGACACTGTTTAACTGTTTTAGAGACTTCATTATGTCTGATTCTTCACTGATAGGCTAATTTTCAGGCAGCCCCTGGAGCTAAACTGATAGCTCTGAATGAGCTACAAGCAGCCATGCTCTTCAAAACGTTAGTCCTGTAATGTTTTCTTGCAAGAAGAGGTGAAAGAGAGCATGTCTGAGTGCCATGTTAAATGGGATGGTCAATCAGAAATGACAGGTCTGCAACACATCTCTGTTTCTCTCTCCTTACCTCCTACTTCTTTGTACTAAGTGCAGTAGATGACATTTGCTCTGCAGCACCAGAAATGTGTGTTTATATGGGAGGAAGCTGTCAGGACTATGAAGGATGTGAAAGTGACTTTATATTTCCTGTATATTTCCTGACATTTAGTCATCCAGAAGATGACCATTTACCTCACAGCGAAGGTCTAATGCACACAGTGAGCGTCGCGTCTCTCCAAAGCAACATTTGGAACCCTTTTCACGCCGATGCCTCTGAGAAAGTTTGGGGCCACATACAAGTCACAAAATGTGAGCAAAACTTGTGATCCAAACCCAACAGCAAGGCCGTGATTTACACGTGTTTGTTGGCAGTTGTTATATCCTGCTGTATGATGTTATACTTCAACCTCAAACAATTTTATGCAATGTTTTTGCTATTTCTTGTATCAATATTATGCATGCAACTTATGATGTAATATTAATTGAAAATTACATTAAATCTTTTATGTAAGATTTTTCAAATAAGAATAATTATTTTGATGAGTCCAAACCCTGATTTCCAATGATAACCTGCTGGGTTGGTTTTGGCTGTGTTAACCTGAGCGATCTGGAAGTCAAGTAACACCCTTCGGTTCCAATGGGAGTATCAGATATTTAATGTAATGTATTTTCCCTGTCTCCCCTCAGAACTGAGCTCAGTGGTCTGTGCTCACAAGAAGTATCTGCTAGTCAATCCGGCCATCTTGCAACATAGTTCATAGAGCTGATACATGAGCTAAGTGCAGAGATGTGGGTGATATTTAGTGCAGCGATTTAACATTCACTGAGAGATTTCCCCGAACGTTTACACTGTTAGACACAGAAGCAATACATCATGTTATACTGTATATACATGATGAGTGTTTCAACGCTGTTGCTTTCCATATGCAACACTTCATTTCAGCCCACTTAACAAAGAAATGGATTCTGCATTTTATTACACTAAAGTCCAAGACAGTCATATTACTTATAAGTGTTTGTATTGCAGCATATGAAAAAGATGTTTCCAAGGTTTTTGTAGGCAGCAAGACTTTCAAAACCTTAAATGTAAGTTGTAAAATATAAGTAATGTATGACTTAATGTTTGCTGTTTATTTTCCGATAGCGAGGTCTTAGTGCTGGAAATTGTACTGATATAATTTCCCTGGAGTACTTTAATCTTGGTGTCAGAGAACAAGACAAATAGACATGGAAGGTTTGTTTCCAATGACTGGTAACGCTCCAAATGAATGAAGCTGTTTAATTGTCCATAGCCAACAGTTCCAGGCAATGATTTTAGGCCGGTAGTGGGTGTTTATGTACAAAAGTAATATGCAATATGTTTGCTCATATATCTTTATCTTGGATTAAGATTCAAATATATGAGCAGTTTATGGGTTGTATGAATGTCATAAGCTGTTTCTTAAATGTTTCTGTTTTTAAATATGTTGTTTATTGCCTATATTATTTGAATATACAAACTTTATGTGATCTGTGGGGTGTTTAAATGCATTTGTTTAATACATATATGACGCTGCTGTGGGTACTGCATGTAATGTGATATATAGTATGATACAATACAGATCAATGTTAAAAATTATAAGTACGTAGTTTGAATCTATAGCACATGTTAGAGTTTAAAGTATTGTTTTGTATTATAATAAACAAGTAAAGCATCACACCTGGTTTGGAGCAATGGCCTACAGCAGAAAAAAGACCAGCTTGACCCTGACAGCTGAACAAATCGTTTTTGAGTGGATTTCCAAGGCAAAGCCTCCGATGCAAATTCCGATGCAAGGCAAGCAAAGAACTCATTTTTATTTTAAAGGTTCCTCCCTAAGGTGCCTTAAAAGATACTATTTAAATACACTGAAAAAATGCCTAGAGAGGCAAATGCATCAGTGGACCAGATAAATGCTTTTGTCCAAGTAACGCACAGAGGTTTGATCGAAGCATAATGCCAGGATGCATCATATCTCCCTCTAGATTTTTAAAATACCACCAGCTACATTTTAAGGAAATAGCACACAGCAATTTAATAACAATAAGTCAGAAATTTAAAATGAAACAATCAAAGATATATGCTGACAGCAATTATATAGCTCACAATAAAATTAACACGATTTGATGATAAACCCTTTGACTCTACATGAAAACAAAGATAACACAGATTGGTAGGCAGTAATATTTTCTTGTGGACTTGCTACATAAAAAATATCTTGTTGTGTTATAGTTGCTACATCTTGCACTAAGTTAATCCATTAACACTATGCTGGACTAGACTTAACATTTCACGGTGAAGCAGTCTGTTCTTTCTTCCGTTCTGCTTTCTCTTCTTTCTTCTTTTCTTTGTCCTTGCTGCCTTGAGGAGACCAGAGCCCTGGTTTTAATGGAATTTCCTTCAATGCACACGGTATTGGTCACTACCTGTATTTTCAAATATGTGAAGCAATATTGGATATATGAACACTATAGGCGTTATTTATGGCATATTCTTTCTTAACCAATATAATTGTCTTATATACAGCTGAGCAGGTCTTTTATCATCTTAAATTCACTCAATATTTGTGGGCGTTATATTTTTGTGCTTGTTAGAGTATCACATTCTTAGTATAGCAACAAGGAATCAATTGTAAGCTTTGGTATCTTGTGCACCTCTTTGTTTGTATTGTGTGTGTGAGTGACCGTTTATAGAGTTGCTATAGTAAATAGCAAGACAGTTTACTAGAATGCGGAAAAGCACTTTAAATGATCGTTAAAGCCATACGTATGATAAATGCATATGTTGTAATTGGGGTTTTCAATATATTTTACTTAAAAAATATGGTTGTGTTGTTAGCATTAGCTCTGGGACATATTCGGAACCTTGTACAGTATGCTAGCTTTGCTGCTTGTTTATGTGGTGGCTTTTCTTTTTGTCGATTTGGGCATATAGGAGCGGGCGGAGAGACTTTCAATGTTCCGATCGGCTCCCGATAAAAGTTTGTATTAAAATGCCTGTGGCAAGAACATTGTTAAAACTTCATGTTTGCTGTATGCACCTTAGACATAATTAACTGCCTCACCCGCATTAAAGCAGACCCATATAGCCAACTGCCAAGCACGACTGTGTTAAACTGGAGAGGCCATTTCATGAGAAAACTCATTTTCGGCCTCCTAATTATTTTTCATTACATCGGTGCTTTGGTGAAGTAAATTGGAATTGGACAGTAATTGTCTGGTCAGAGAGATGCGGGTAGCCGTGGCGTATCAGGCTAGATGGGATATGACAGGCAGACACCTTACCACTACACAGCGCCTATTAGAAAGCTTCCCCCCTTGATAGCTGAGCTAAACTCGCAGGTCTAAGTGTACCATCAGCCTAGGCAAGGTCATAGAAAGATGGAGGATCTGACGAGCCTCCAGACATGGGAAAAATAGCCTTTCTCAGACTCCAATGAGAAAGTGGAGTAAGAGAAAGTCATGGCTGCTCTGTGGCTCTGGTATTCCGAGTCACTTTGCCATCCCCTGTGAAACTAACCGGGTCGGTGCACCTAAGGCTTTAAGGCGGACGTGTTCAGCCCAGTCAGGGAGCCTGCTGTTGGGATTATGACTTTTTTCTCTCCCTTTTTTTATATCTGAACGATGACAGAAAATCCTCTCCAAATGCAGTGTGGTTTTCTGCTGTGCCAATCAATAAAGCTCCATCAGACCCAATGGGGCAAAAAAGAGAAAGAAAAAGCAAGATCTTCTCTATCTGCCAATCTGTTCATTCTCTGCGTGTGTTTTATGATCTTGGTGGTGTTTGTGTAGTGGCAGCTCAGGTTTAAGAAAATGTGGAAGAGATTTGTCGATCCCACCCTCACCTGTGGAGCACCATGAGCTACCTATCTATCTGTTCCCTCACAATTTTCCTTTTTGTGATTAGACTAGATTTTTGGAGAAGCTAACTTCCTGGCATAACATTAGGTTTTCACAATAACGTATAACAAGCAGAGTATATCAACTTAATTTTTTAATTTTTTTGTTTATTTTGCCAAAAACATGCTTTTGTTTCACTTCTCAGACATCTCTAAAATTCTAAAAATGTATCTATTCCTGAGGTTCACAAATACTTGGAAAATGACCATTGAAAGGAGAACTGACCAAACTGACCTGATCACCAGAGTGTTCTTTTGTATATATGTATGTGCTTCTGTTTGTATATATGCTTTTTTGTGTATGCACACACCTCATAGGAAATGTCTTCACAGTCTCTCCATAACCCTAACAGAACAAGCACATGCTGGGCATTGCTGATAGCGATGTCCCCTGAGCAAGTCTCTACAGAGACGTTGATGGAACTCAGTCTGGTGCTCCATCTGATGCTCTGTTGTTAGGAACATGTTTGTGATACAGTGGCCATGGTATTTATTACTGTGGTGACAGAACGGGAAACCACATCCTGGGACAGACTGCTGCACTCAAACAGTTTCCCGGCGGGTCTTTTTATTTGCATAGTTAGCGAGTGCTCGTTAGCGATAGCTCGGACTAACTGGCCGTCTGCTTAATTACTTAGCATTACAGTGTGGTGATCATTACAATTTAAGTTTATAACTATTTTTACAGCATCACTAATCAGGTTATCAAAAGGTTTCCTTAAAGCGGACATGAGTTAGCACCTTGGCAGCTGTTCCACGTTCTGATATCTAATAAAGATGACAAGTACTTTTGCAATTTTTCTTTCTCGCGCCATAAAGTACCCGGAGAACATTGATTAGATAAGCAATGGCTAAACAAAGCCAGTCCAACATCATATATCAGTGTTGAGAATGTCACGGTTTACTGCAGCGTTAGCGATAATAGCAGTACTTCAGGTTTTATGGAGGGCTCATCTAACTCAGGCTGATTAAGAGGTGGAATATTTATTTTATGTAGTCAATCACCACCAGACATCTAAATGCCTGGCAAATGCATCATAATGCAGACATACCATCATGTGATTCATTATATATAACCGGGTCATAAATTAGCCACAACAGCTACTAAAGACACAGAGCATGAGATATAGCCTGTTTTTTGGCCCTACAGAGCTTTATCATTGCTCGAATGCTTGTTTTAGAGAGAATAAGGCAAATCCATTTGCAATGATCATCTAGGCAGTGCTAATTACACATTTCCTGGGTTTAGAGGGAGGGTTTGAAAAACGTGTCAAAAGTTCATTGTCACCTCTGCCGTTATTTTGCACACTGATTGAATTAGAGAGCGCCGGCCCTTTGGGGAGATTCGTCTCTTGTTTATTCCTGTTGCCGTTAATCACGATTGTGCCGTGGGAGTGTTTGTTTGGGGATGTAATGAACTCTGATGGGATGAAGTGAAGTCCGTGTCATTAGTTAATTAGTCTCCTTCTGATGCTGCAGGGATGGGGCGGTGGGCACCAACAGGAGCTGACAGAAGATCAGGCGGGTCCACCTGAACAAGCTTTTTGTCACAACAAGGTACCTAAACATAAATGGAAAAAGACACCTTGTAGACCCACACTACATTTGTCTTGATAGCAGAATCATTCTCAAAATAAAGGCAATGAACCGAAGTTGGTTAAACAATATTGACATTAATTTGCTTTCCCAGCTTTAATTTGTTTTCTCACTGAATATAATAATGTATAAATTATAACATATACAATATATAGCAATTTAATAATTCAGCTAGAAATACGAATTCTGTCAGTATTACTCATCCTCATGACGTGTCAAATAAATAAACAAAGAATATCCTGGCCATTCTTTTCCATATAATAAAGGCAATGCTGGGGCTGTTAATGGCAAACAAACAATAAATAAATATATGAAAAGAAATATATACCGTATGATATTTGAAGTAATGCGTGATTTGAAAACAAATTACTTGAGTGACATCATTTTAATAAATTGGTTTATCAACTTTAGAAAAATGATTGGAAAAATTCATTTATTGTACTTATTCTTGAGTTAAACTTATGGCTCAACAAGTTCATTTCATTTTGGAGCTTGGAGATTTAGTTTCATTATTTGGAATGAGACATGAGAGTGACTGAGTGATGATAGAATTGTTGTGTGAACTAAAGGGTTAATTATGTTCACATACACACACACACAAAAGATGTGGCCTTAAGACATTTTATTCAAGACGTAAGTGGGTTGCTGACCAATGCATTATTAATATTGCTGCATTGCACCGTATGTCTTGTGAAGACTCACGTAGGCTGCAATCACTCCCAAAACAAACGTCTCAGTGGTTCGCGTGTGCATATCATCTATTCTTAACTGTTCAGATCATTAGTTTCCACCAGATGTTCGTGACTTTTGGATCTAACGGAAAACAGTTTGACCCTCAGAACTATGGAGAACACACTCAAACAGCTTTCAACTTCTAATGGATCGATCAATTATTAAAACAACCTGTACTGTCATTTAAAGGTCTATTTAATTCTTTTTCAAACTTTTATTTAAGAGTGTAGGAAAGGCACTATTTCCAGCCCATTGCCTTCAGCCACAACTGGCAATGCTACGCATACTAAAAATCACTGCAGGCTCGTAGAATAAGTGTCTTGTTTTGGATTTTTGTAGACCACAAGGGTGCTGATGTTATTATGCTTTATGATCAGAACAGCTGTGTTGTACTAGATCTTTTTAATGGAGGAAGGCCCACATGGAGACAAATCATTTTAACAAGGGCAAAATTCTGTGTAACAGATTTAGTTACACAATTTAAATTGTGCTAAATGAATGAGAGCAGCAGTTATAGCAAAACTGAGATTTTTTTACCCTCTATTTTTAATATCTAAAGGTGTAAAGACACAGGTTTCTAAGACTTTGTGGTCAAAGATATTTTGACAAAATATCTATGTTCCTGTAGTGAGCTGCTTATGAATGTAGCATTAAAGGCATCATAGAAGAAAGATGTTCCTAAATATATATAGCCTTATATATGTTCCTATATAGAGAGAGATATATAGCCACCTTAATTATGCTGACTCATAACCCTCTTCATTTCAGCCAACTTCTATAGCTGTAGCCCAATCCCAGAATGTATTGCATCTGTACTATATAGATATACTATATTTGGCTGTAAATGAAAAAAAAATGATGTTAGTCAAAGTAATGTGTTCTGTTAGAGTTTACCACATCCCAGCTGAAAAGACCTTTAAGTATTTCCATGCTGTTCCAGTCTGGTTTGTGGGGCCATCGTGTTTGTCACACAAAAAAATGAATGAGGCACATAAAACTGGTTGACCAGGGGAGGCTTGCTGGTTAAGCTTATTTAGAACATCAGCCATCGCATGCTGGAGATCAGCCCCCAAAAACACAATATACTGCTGATTATCAAAGCTGGTCTTTTCAGTGTGGTTAGCACAAGTTGACACTCATGGCAGCAAACGGAAACAAGCATTTTATTGTTTCACACAGTGCAAAGCCAAGCGCTGGAATATTTGCCAACCTTAAAAACCGTAGTGGCTGGGAAAAGTTATACTAAAATAACCAGTTATGAAGAAAAAAGGAAGAAATAGAGATGAAGAGACAGTATTAGACCCTTGTGTACAGATGGGATCAGAGCCTGTGGTGCACGGAATAATCAGACTTGTCGCATTTCATGCTTGACCTTTCCATGTGACAGCAGAGGCTAATGTGAGACCCAGGCGTAGCAGGGAGAGAGATGGTGCTTCAAGTATCCGCCAACTTTCCGACAGACCACCGGCGCTCTAACTGTGCCCTCCTTTGCCCCATCAGGTGCCCAGAGATGAAGGCAATTTTCATGACATTTTCATATTTCAAAAAGAGGTTACGCAATTTGGTAATGATGGTATCAGTTAGTGGCCACAGGTAACTAACTGATACCATCAAATGGCGTAAACATAAAAGAAGATAAAAGAGGTTAGAAAAGATAAATTTAGTGATCAAGCAAATGCTAAACTGTATTGTAGATTAGCGGGTAGTTGAGTGTCTGTCACATTATCTTTTGGTTACATAATAGAAAATCTAGATTTAGGGAGGTAAAATGTTGCATGAATTTTGTTTGGTTGGCAGGGGCAATTATTAAGACTGGGAAGCTAGTTTTTCTATTTTTTGGGGGAAAACAGTCATTTTATTTTAAGAGCTTTGTTTTGTTTGACAGAAACTCAAAGGAAAAATATATCCATAAACTGATGACTTTAAGACCAACAGAAGTCTTTGCCAAGCAATTGCGTCAGCAGTCAAAAGAAATGAATGAACGAACATGCAATTGCTAAGCAGTAATCCTAATATGACTAGCGCCCACTTATTTCCTTTTTGGCAAACCCTTTTTAACTACTGAGAGAGCTGTTATGTCACCTAATTAATATTCATGAGTCTGATTGATAAGGTTTATAATGCTTAGAGACTTTGAGACTTTCTGTGTAATAAATGTCTGTCATGTCACCATAGGGAACTTAACTGGGGAACATTTTCATCTCTCTTTCTTAGTCTCTCAGGGATGAGAGCTACATCAAGTTGGGACAGGTAGCTTCACAGCACATAACAGGGTGACTTGGATGTCAGAGACAAAAAGAGTGAGAGAGGGGGAGAGACAGAGAGCATGAAATTGGGGGAAACTCAATCCCCTTGACTCCATGTGATGGATGTGCTATGATGAGCCAGCGCCTACCCATAAACATGTCACTTACTCAGAGACAAAAGAAACAATTTTACTGCCCTTGTCTGGGCATCTTTTGCAGGAACATGCATCTCTACTCTCTTAGTCTCTCTGTCTCCCTGTTTCTGTTTCATTCCCTCTTTAATAGCAAATGACAGATGGAGATCGCACAGATCAAGTGAAGTCATTGAGGATCACAGTGGCTTCTGCACAACTGCTGAGTGATGTCTTCCTGTCTTTTGCCTTTTCTGAAGCTGCCAAAAAGTGCCAGTGTATGACAGACCAAGGCATGTTATAACATAGGTTGAGATAAATGGGGATAAATGTCAGCATTTATGACAAAAACTTTGGGAACCTGCATGCCAGTTTTTTGCAAAATCATGCTGAACAGTAAACGTGGGAAGTATAAAAGTATACAGGATTTATAGAACAAACAATTTATTGGGTACTAAAACATTTTACTGGGCCCACAAGGATTGCACGAAATGACAGTGTATAGGTCTACATTGGTAAGTAGTATTACAACCATTACTGGGGTAAATTGTAATAACAGCAATTTTTGTACTTGTCACTTTTTTGTTTATGGATAAATAGTAGATTTCTAAACAACTTATAAATATGGTAATATATCAAAGTCTGAGGTGTTATAGAATTCAAATGTTAACAGATTCAGGTTAATAGTGGTGTATGTGTTTGAAGTGGCATGGCTCATAGTTTGTCCATTTTGTGTCTCTCATGCATCTATGATAAAGTGTTTTGCAAACAAATCCATTGACCTTTGACCTTTTTATGCATATTGGCCTATTCGTCCTACAATCAGGCACAGAGCATAAATTATGGTCAGAATGTCCCCAGGCCCGGTCTGTTATTAAAATTTGTATTAGAGTATGATAAAAGTATGCTTTAACTCCAGCAAACTGATGCAA
>JAZGTK010016476.1:0-12718 GCA_036877625.1 Ambastaia sidthimunki
GCTAAACTTGAACTCATATTGAACCAGGGACGATTCTACAGCCAAACCTCATATTTGCTTTATTGTGTGTTTCAGAGAAGTTTATATCACACAGACAGCGTTGACTTTAGTGATGTCACTCCAGAGCGTGACAGCCCACTGTGGGCGGGGCTTAACCAAATTCCATCCACACCAGCGTTTCCTGTGTCACCCTCCACTCCATATGGTAAGAGTGCCAGTGTGTTTGACTTTTGATCTTGTTTCCCTTTGCTACCAAAATCTTTAACATAATGTGTGTTTAAAGACATTATAGCGCCCTTGTGTGGCCACCTACAAAAAGTAGCATGTTTTTGCACGTATATTCCGTGTTAATGCTGTTTTTAGTGGCAGGTACTTTTCTAGCTTATAATCTAATGAGTTGTGAATCTCATATGTTGCAGTGAAGAGTGTACATGAGTTTCCTTCTAGACCCGCTTCTCAAACCAGCAGACACTACATGGGCTGTCCAGTATGGCAAGGTAATCAGTATTCAAATGCTCTTACTAATAGCTACATCCTTGTATTTAATCTACTATAAGAATATTATGTCTACATCACCTACATCAAGAGGAAATTCTGGATAAATGTATCCGGAAATCACTTTGTGTGAGTCTTCCGCTTCCACATGGATAGTCTTTGGTTGATCCGGATGGTGCAGGAAAGCATCCAACTGTATCCAACATAAAAAATGACCTTTAAAACCAGGACCCTGTAGCAAAAACTCTATTGCTGCTGTAACAAAATCTGTGTTGCTTAAAATAACTACAGGATGTGGCCCTTAGGTCATGATACATGCTTCCTGTAACTGGGCCATTCAGGGCTTTGCAGGCTGAAGCTGTGTATTATTACTTTAGCATTAAGTAAATTTAATAATAAATAAGCTTCTACTAGTATGGCTTTGAGTACAGGTGCTCCTGTAGCTCAGTTATTAGCGCACTGCGTTATTAGCGCACTGCGTTAGCAGCAAAAGGACAAGGGTTCAAGTCGTAGGGAACACACATACTAAAAAACTTGCATTGTAAGTTGTGTAAAAATGTGCGTTTTTAATTTTACTGGTCTTTGCACACTCTAACACAATTCACAGGTTTACCTGCCCATCTAGTCTTAATGAGAAAACACAGGAAGACAGAGAATTCATGAAGATACTGGATTAACAAAAGACGGATTCTTTAATAGGACATGAAAGAATTCAGGAATTGGATATAGACACAACATTAGTGTTAAAATTCGCTTTAGCATGTGCACTAACCACTAGGCCACAGCTCCCAACATGTACATTCTAAGTTTATTTACATGTATGTATTTGGCAGACACTTTAATCTAAAGAAACTTACAGTGCATTCAAGTTACACATTACACACAAATGTAAGTGTGTTTCCTGGGAATCGAACCCACAACCTTTGCACTGCAAACACAACGCTACCAGCTGAGCTACAGGAACACACTTATAAACTGTGTGTACACATTAACAGACTGAGATACAGTCTCAAGCTCTTATGTAGCAACAAACAAACATTATGATGTATTGATAAGCTGTAACAGCTGTTCTTTAACAGTTATAATCACTGTTTTAGTAACAATGTTTTTATTTTTACATGCTCTTCAGGTCAAATTAACTTTATTATAGTTCAGACCTGCCAGTGTAGACACTTATTCCGGCCAATTAAAAGAACAACAGTAGCAATAATTGTGGTAATAAATCAGTCAAACGGATTTTAATATGAAATGTTTTGGCCTCCAGCATGATGGGGCAGATTATGGAGGATGTGTCCAGAGGATGTTTTGTTTATTTTCATTTCCTGATGAGGGATTATTTCAGGTTACATAACTTCTTCCCATCTGCGTTTTAATTTATAAATAAACAGAAGAAAATTCAGGCTCTTATTTTCAAACTCTTACTGTCAGACAAACACAAATATTTACACAGAAGTTTGGGGGGGGGCACATTGCCTGATAATTTATTTATGCACTAAAGTGGCTGAGGTCAGATTAGGGACATCATTGGTTAGTTTTAATAATAAACTAGATGATTTTTTAAGCTTTAAATTAAACTTCCTTACTTCCCTGAGATAAATCGAGTTTAAACGACAGATTTTTGATATGGCAATAAAGTTTTGGACTCTGCTGTTTCTTTCCTCTTTAAAGCATAGTTTATATATTAATACTTTATTAAATTTTGCTTCTGAGGTAAAGATAAGAGCATTTATGAGTTTTCACTTGAAGACAAGCCTAATTTACATTTTAAGAGTATGATTTTTGCAGTTTGGAGCAGATGTTCTGAGCAGAGTGCCCATAAAAACATCATGACCTCTGACCCCTGCTGTGGCAGTTAGGTTGGGTGAAACAGACTGTGTGCGAGTCTGAGGAGCACAATGCTTGAATAAGCAAGCACTCATAAACTCATATGTTAATTAACTCATGGGGGTCTTTCACTGTCTTTCTGCTTTGTGCCAGTTGGGGGCAGTTGTCCAACCTCCCGTTTCCTTTTCTTCAGCAACTCCCACCCCCTTAACCCCCACCCCCACTACCCACCTCAAAACTGAAGTCAAGTCAGTGGCCACAGCCCTGCTGGAAGGAAAGTTTGGAAGGAAGTTTTCCATCTGGGGTTAAACAGAATTCCAAAAACTCAATGACTTCATTCATACAGGACATTAATGAGTAGAAAGAGAGAGAGAGTGATTGAAGAGAAGAAGGGGGGAGCTGGACAAAACTGCAACTGTGTGACGTGCCGTCTGTGGTCAGTGTTTGTGTCGGGAAGCAGGCAGCTCTCAAAGAAAAGGAGAATGTGAAATGGAATGAGAGACAAAGCTGAGACAAAGAAAGGCACTTGAGAAGTATTAGTTTCATTGACACTGGGAAATCAGTTACAGATTCAATTTAGGAAGAAGCGTTTGGAAACACCAGTGAGCAGCAATTCCAGCTCATCTCTGTGGATGAGTCTCCTGTGAGGAATTCTCCAACATGACTGCTTCTCTAGGTATGCGGGGAAATATTTGGTTTTGTTTGAGTTGTGCTTGTGTTTGTCTGTCTGGGTGAGTGTTTGTCTGTGAGTTTGTATGCCAATACATCAGCCATTTGCTGTAGATATCTCAGGCAGACTTTGAATAGTCTTCTTGTCAGCATGAAGTCTGTGTGAAAACCCCCCTCAGTAAAGAATTCACTTCAGTTCTTGTTGTCTTCTTGTGTTGTGGGCAAAAGCAACTTCAGTATATTTGATCAGATTGTTGGTTGTGCAGTAAAAAAACAAACAGAGATTTTGTTATATTTTATAGGCATTTTGATTGTCTGTGTATTTGAATCCATTGACTGGTTGCTTGTTTTAAGCTTATACTGTGCTGAATATAATATTTGTGCAACAAAGTTTTGCTGCCTACAGTTTTTAGGAATGCTTTTGTATTGGAAGTCCAGTATAGTGATGACTTTTGCAACCTGTTGCCAGAATATTGTATACAAAACATCTGAGATGGCAAAATCGAAAGGCTGGAGTCGACAGCTCTTTATGAAGTTGTGTATTTGGCTGTGTATATGTGATGTGTGTAAAAGCTCATTTAGAGCTCTCCTAGTTTGTTTATTTCAAAATGCTTCCTGTTTTACTGGCCATTAGACTTGGACAGTGTCTCTGAAAATCTGAAGTAGATTTTGGCTGTCACAAACAGAGATTTAAAGTTTGCGCTTTTAAAGAGTTTGGCACTCCTCACAAACGCACACACACACATCAGGCCACAACTTCACCAGCAGGATAATCTGTGGAAAAACATCTGATTTCTTTCTCTCTATTTCATTCTTTTGTCTGGCTCACTTACACTTGCCTCATTAATCTGCTCACATCAGTGATTTAAGGCTGCAGTACTTGGCACTTACTCATCCAGTCAGGCAGATTTAACAGACAGCCACGGCGGGTCCTAAAGCAGGAGTAGGTTGAGATTATGCAGTTTTTGTGATCTGTGCTTATGTGTGTAGCTTTGATAGATCTGTGTTGGAGAAGGAACTGATGGAGTGGTGGAATCCTGCAGAGGACACAATCTCCTCTCTGTCTCCTGACAAGAGATGCTTTTGTGTGAATCTTTGTCCATGTGAATGCGGGGAGGGAAGGAATGTCTTATGTAATGTAGAACTGATCTTGGGTCAGTTTGAACTACAATTCCATTTGTTTTGTGTTTAAAAAGGGAACATCATGCAACCAAATCAGGAATAAACAAACAATTTGGTTTGTTTGTCTGCTAGCGTTCAGTTACCAAACTAAAGGAGAATTTGACAAAGGTGTCTTTTTATAAGAACAACATTAAACGAAGCAACAAAAAATTAAAGACTCCATGAATCTCTTTATAAACAGTCACTGTTTTACAAAAATAAATGTGTTCTTTATACCTTGAGGCAAATGCATACTTTCAGTGTTGATGTTGGGAAAATAGTATGTTTTCTGTCAGCTACAGCCCAATAATAATGATCATTTATAAGCGGAATATGGGGAACAATAGTATGTAATGTTGCAAGGTCACTAATATGTTTTGGGTAAATATGAAAGTGTTATTTTTGCTCTGTGTGTTTTGATGATGACAGTTTTTGATTCTTTGTGTTGTGTGGAACTTCAGGTGGGCAGGTTGTAACATTGTGAAGGAAATATCTTTCTGTCTGAGAGAAGCCCAAGTGTTAGATGTAAAGCTGAGATCATTCTGTGAGCAGATCAAGTCCTGTGAGCTACTGCAGACATATTTTGACTCATATTGTTGGTGTAATGCTTTAGACTGGAAAGAATTCAATTCTCTTGTGTTGAATTCTCTCTTTTTTCTCCTCCATGCACACAGTCTCTTTTCAGCTGAGCTTAAGGGCTTTGATCACAACAGCTGGACATTTTTCAACTTGGCTCAAGGTGTGTGTGCATATGTGTGCGTGTGTGTGTGCGTGTGTTTGCGTGTGTGTGCCTGCATTCCTCTGCTGAATAGAGAGTTTGTTAAGTTTGTAAAACTGAAGTCGTTCTTTGTCTCTGTGGCATGTAGGAGATTTATTTCTGAAAGGCATGGTTTTAACAGACATACACGCACAAACACACTTCCATACAATTTAATCATCATTTATTTACCATCCAAACTGGGTAAGATATTGATATGACTTGCCAATATTAGTAAGATTTACACTTTACCATGATGGCGTTTAATGTTACTACGCAAATAAATACAATTCTCTTTGTTTCTCTCTTTTCTGAGAGAAGTATGCAGAGTCATTTATAAGCAGTCTGGCTTTTTAAAACACTGAGGACATTTTGTACCATCTCAACTCTGAGCTGAGACAGAGGGAAACATGAATTGCTTTCTGCAGTGCAAGGAGACAAGGTGGCTGACTAGCTAAACACAAGCTTGGATAGACTGGGAGACTGGAAGTTAGGCCAGTTTAACACTAGTTTATCAAGGCAGAGAGACTATCTTTACCCAGCCTAAAGTGGTTAAGATGTGTTTTTTCAGTAGCATAGACCCTTTGACCTCTCTTCTGCCTGGAGAGCAGATCTGCTTCAGGGGTCATCCAGCTCTTCACTGCTCTTTGAAGGGTTGCTTTACTTCAACAGATTATTGACCTCTTGGACCACCAATGGTCCAATCCTTATGTGACCCTAACATCTGCTGATCCTGTTGCTTTCAGATCATATTGTGGATGAGTGGATGAATTATTACTGGTCCATTCTAGTCTGTAAATGCTCTTTCTTCATCAACATCAACATACCACATTATATATTGACGTCTCCTGTCCCAGTTTTAATCTGGATTGTTCCAAAGGCAAGGCAGATAAATGCCTGGGAGGTTACGCAAAAGCTATATTTTTGGGTGGTACGCAAAAGCTATATTTTTGGTAACATTTTAAATTGAGACTTTACATCTCCAGATGTTGTTCGTGGATTTGTTTATATTTATGTGTATTCTTGGTAACATTTTTAAAGACAGCATCTCATCTTATGATGTGGTTAGGGTTTAGGGATGCGGTCATGGCTAAAGAAGTAGCTACAGCATATGATCACCCAGAAACTAGCTGGTAAATTTGCAATATTCAAAACATCAGCCCTCCTACCCTGTTAAAGTTAGCCAATTAAAATTTTACATGAGACCACCCCCTTGGAAAACACATATTTCCTAAGTTTTATAAATAAGCAGAATTTATCTAGAAATTAAAGAAGTTTTGAGCACTTTTCACCAGAATACACTGAAAGACTATTTTGACCAAGCTAGCAGACCAGCTTAAACCAGCTAAGACAAGCTAGGACAAGTTTAAGCTGTTTTAATCAGGGCTGACATATGTTTTAAATACTTTAATGTTTTGCAATGTCCTTTTAATGAATATTTTAATGCCTGTGCCTAAGAGAACTTCCTGTACTTTATGTATTTCAACAATTGCTGCTTGTATCCCTATATTATTTGATTTTATTAGTTGTATTAAGGTTTTCAGGGGTTAATTTTAATCAGTTATAATAAACTGTGAATGCCAGAAGTTGAAAATACGCTATAAAGTTAATTGGATTATAGCCTGTTAGTTTCCAAACAGTGAGAGAGAGAGAGAGAGAGAGAGAGAGAGAGAGTGTAAGACAAATAGAGTGAAATTCCTCGAGGGTCCCTCTCTGTGGTTTTGTTATGTGCACAATTTAAAGAATGCATGTGTGGCTTCTGCCAAACCCACAGCAGCAGCTCCCATACAGCGCTGTAGCCGCTAATGCCGTTTGATTTATGACCTGCATTTGGCAACTTGTAGCAGGTTGCACAGTGCAGGTTTTAAGACATTCAGTGAGCATTAAATAATAATAACAATAAGTATGAAATCCTGCAAAATTGTTGAAGGTGGGCATCCAGGTCTTAAAGCTTCTTTCTGTCTCCCTGCAGAGTCGCGAGGATACGTGGACAGCATGACACACATGTCGTCAGATGGAGAGCTTTTCCATTCTGATGTCGCAGGAAGTCCCGCCTCCTGTCAGAGGATGTTTGGATCCATGCAATCTGTCTCCACCCCAAGCCCATTGGTCAATACAGACAGGTACAACTGTCAATCAAAATCAACCACCAATCAAGATCTCTACCATCCAATTCTGTCTCATCACAGAGGAAACTGTTTTTGCTCAGAGCGTACACTATTCTCACTCAGTGATGTATTTATGTCTCGTTTAAGAATAAAATTTAACTGGAAACCACAACAAATTCCTTCTGTGTGTGAGCACACTTGGCGAATGAAGCTCATTCTGTTTTAAATTATGACTTGGATGGTTCTCCTTAGATTTAAAAGGAGAAAGAAAAACAGACATCATTAATGCGGTTGTTGTCATACAGTAAGAATATAAAGCTGTTAAAGAAAATTCAGAGAAGGCACATATGAGGTTACTGCCATCTTTCCTCTTCGAAAAATTTAAAATGCTAACATATTGAAAAGGTCACGTATGTGATTTTTCTTCTCAAAAAATGCTGGTGTTTTCACAACAATAGACTACATGTGTGGTCTGTAAGATAACCTTACATGCTGTTTCCTTCTATCTGTGCAGCCCCACTGTAGCTCATGCGTGGTTAGACGGCGACCCCAGCACCCCCCGGAGCCACTACACACCCCAGTCCTCCCCTCCACTCACCCTCTCCGCCCCAAATTCCCACAGCTCCCCGCGGGGGGTACCCCGCGGCCTGGCCTCCTCTCTGGACGTTGGGGGACTGGAGAGCAGCCTGCTGGAAGCAGTAGAGGGTCTTGAGGCCTTGGGTCTGGATGTGGCTCAGCCTCCACTTCTACCTCTGAAGAGAAGAGGCACAGAAGGGTCCGAGACCATGCTGAGTTACCCCAGCAGAAGCACTGTCAGTGCATCCTTCACCAGTCATAACACTTCACCTACCAGATCCACACCGAGTCCAGGTTAAAACCGGATCTGCATGTGTGCGCACAGCCGAATTCACTTCTACAATTTTGAGTTTAACGTAATTCTCCTGATTTTCAGATTTCCTGGCCAGTAAACCAGAAAACGTGAAGTTTGTTCAAGACACGTCAAAGTTCTGGTACAAGCCAGATATTTCCAGAGAGCAGAGTAAGTTCACCAGATCCTCAAGACAACTCAAGAGCGGTCGTCATATTTAATCTGCATTATTATTACCTTTCATATATTCCTTGATTGAACTGACACCAGATCTGTTTTTCCTGCTGGATTTCTGTAGCTATCTCCATTCTCAAGGATAAAGAGCCGGGCTCTTTCATCATCAGAGACAGTCACTCCTTCAGAGGAGCGTACGGATTGGCCATGAAGGTGGCCACGCCCCCACCTTCAGTTCTGCATCAAAGCAGGAAAAGTAAGAGAATGTTACAGAGAATGTGACTCTGTCTCTGTTTGTCATTCTGCCGCTGTATGTGACTGAACACATTGGTTTTGGTGGACTTTAAGACCCTGGAGAGCCGAACCTATCAACACCGTTGTGTGAGGAACAGTTGAATGAGTGTGAACACAGCTGGAGTGTTCATGTCCAGAGCCTCTTCATAAACAGTGTCTGTCAATCAGGAAGGAAGGGAGACACACACACACACACACACACACACACACAAGATATGAGAGTGACCCTTTCTGTAGAGTTCTGCAGAGTCTTGGGTGTCTTCAAACATTTCTTAGAACAAATAAAAATAGAAGAGAGACAATTATCGGCAACAGTAAGGATCTAAAATTGATGTGGACAGCATAGCTCAGATGATTGTTAAAAAAAAATTGGTGAGAAATATTTAATCTGTTTTTAAAAGACAAATCTGAGCACACTGTGAAATACTGAAACACTCCTGAGATCTCTTCTTTAACTCTAAAGATGGCAGATCTTGTTATTGTTGCATTCATGCTATTAAAGGTCATTTTAAATGAAGTCATTTCCTGTCTTTGTTGACAGTGGGGGATCTGGCCAATGAGCTGGTGCGACACTTCCTGATCGAATGCACACAGAAAGGTGTGCGGTTAAAAGGCTGCCCTAATGAACCCTACTTTGGTAAATATTTGTGTCTGTATGTGTGTAAATGTTAAAGAGCCACAATACTGAGATTTGTTTTACAGACATGGGCTCCCTCTAGTGTCCCTTTTGAAGGCAGCATCAAAGCAGTCCTCTTTCTTATAAAAGCTTTATAACAACATAGATCTGTATACATGTGTAAAGTGTGTTAAATCAGTGGTCCGGTTTCTGTTTTGTGTGCCTGGAGACTCCTAATCTTAACCTGATATTTTTTAAGAAAAAAATATCTTAACCTGATTTTATTTTTTAAGAAATTGACAGAATTTTTAAAGAAAATTATCCTTTAAAGTTGGTCTTAAACTAAATGTGAGATGTAAATGTGATTTTTATTATTAGTATTAAATGTGATTATTATTGTTAGAGCTGTTTATTGATATGTGGTTGTGGTTTCTGTTCAGGAAGTCTCACAGCTTTGGTGTGTCAACATTCAATCACACCCTTGGCATTACCCTGCAGACTCATCATCCCCAGCAGAGGTACTGCGTGTGTGTGTGTGCGTGTGTGTGCGTGTGTGTTTCTTGTTTCTAATGTCTCCATGCTAACCAAATGTTTGTTTTCTAGACCCACTTGAGGAGCTAAACGAATCTCAGACTCAAACATCTACAAACTCTGCAGCAGAGCTACTGAAACAGGGAGCAGGTAAATAAATATGCAGTGTTTAGTGTTTCATGAGCATGTCTGTGTGAGTTTGCATGTGTATCTTCATCAATTCACAACAGTAACTTTCCAGCTGTGTGTATTAAACAGAGGTGGCGACAGAGAGGCAAAAGTTACGGATGGCGGCTTTAATAAATGATGGTTCTGTTGAAACTGATCTGTGTGTGTGTGTGTGTGTGTGTGTGCCTGTGTGTGTTCTGTAGCGTGTAACGTGTGGTTTCTGGGCAGTGTGGAGCTGGAGTCTTTGACAGGAGTTCAGGGTGTTCAGAAAGCCACCACTGTGATCTTCAGCATGGACCCTCCCTCCACATCCACTGTTGTTCATTTTAAAGTGTCTGCACAGGGAATTACACTCACAGACAACCAGAGGAAGTGAGTCTGTCTCTCTGACACACACACACACAGTGACCACCCACAACATGAAACATTGGGAATAAAATAGCTGTGTCTCTCCCCCACCCTCAAGCTACTTACACTTTGCATATATTTGAATATTTTGCACAAACCTCAAAATATAATATTTATATCTTAAAAATCTGTGACTATAAATAAGTAGTTCCTCAAACATGAATTAAAACATCCAGTACACAAACATTATTTATCTGTCTGTCTGTATCCACACATATACAAATAATTAGTTTTGTGTTGTTACATATTGTAGCTTTTATGAATTTATCATGATGCCAAAATTTACCTACAGAAGTCTCACACAGTCTGGCTGTATTACTTGTGTAACTGTTGTCTATGTGTGTTGTTTTTATGATATGTAAAATCATATGTATGTGTAATTTGTGTGTTTGTGTGTGTACAGATTGTTCTTCAGAAGACACTATGCTGTCAACACAGTGATATTCTGTGCGCTCGATCCCCAGGACAGGAGGTATATAACACACACACACACACACACACACACACACGCCTAGACTTCTTTAGTCTCCTAACCAACTTCATAAGGTGCATCATGGGATGCTGTATTGATACATGTAGTCCAATAAATACAGTAATTTCTACCATTTAAACACAGTCCTAATATCAAGAAGTTTTTTAATATTATAAGAAACATTCACTCACTTGGCAGACACTTTTATCCAAAGCGACTTACAGTGAATTCAAGGTATACATTTTATTTTTTATCAGTACTTGTGTTCCCTGGGATCGAACCCACAACCTTTGTGCTACTAACGCAATGCTCTACCAGTTGAGCTACAGGAACACTCAGACTGTAAGTGATGTGTTGTGATGTTCTGACATCTTCATTGCTCTGTTTCCAGGTGGACCCGAGATGGTTGCACTTCTGCAAAGTCAGTCTTCCTCTGCTCTTCATCTCAGACTTTAGAGAACATCATCACTAGTTATCTGCCAGAGTTTGCACATGTCTCTTGTTGGCATATTTGTATACATGTATTCATTCCTGTGTATGTGTGTTTTTGTGTATTAAAGGATCTTTGGCTTCATCGCAAGGAAAAGCGGAAGCAGCATGGAGAACGTGTGTCACCTGTTTGCCGAACACGACCCGGAACAGCCCGCCAGCGCCATCGTCAACTTTGTCTCCAAGGTGATGATTGCCTCTCAGAAGACCAAATAAAAACTGTGTGTGTGTTACTGTACAGCAACACAGTCAGTCCAGTTATGTTGTGTTTGATCTGGAAAACATTCTGTCTGGTTTTTGGACAAGACACAGAGCCGTTGCTAAAATTCACGGGGTCCGGGACAACTATTTTATTGGAGTCCCCACTGTTCCCAGAGCAAATGAGTCGGCTATTCCTTGGGGGACCTAAACACACTTTCCCTATCACAAGGCTCAGGACAATATTCTTGTTTTGCCCCAAAAAAACATTCCTGCAGGAGTCTTTGAAATCCGAGTCATACTCCTGCACCACATTTCAGATCCAGTAGGGGGAGCCATATTTCTTCAGCTCACGATCACTTTAGAGCCATGAATTGAACCTGCCTCAACTCAGTTAAGACCATAAGGGAAAACGTCTAATGATTATTTTATTTTAATTTGCAGTATTTCTGGCCAAACATCATGGAGGCACACGTGTAGATTAGGTTGTGTCTGGGCACATACATAAAATAAGTCAACCAAAGATCTGAATATCATATCATTTAACTTTAGTTGTGTGTGTGTACATTATCAGATAGTGCTATTCTAGTCCAAAATATTCAGTACATTTTTGTTTATCTGTGTATTTGTTTGTTTTATGAGATGCAAGTTAACAAGTTTATCCAATAATTAATGACCATATTGATCATGTTTATATATTTGGATATATTTATCATACAACTCATATTCTGTTTGTACTCTGTGTATTCATTTTTTACTCATCTAAAAAAAGTCACATTTCTTATGGATTTAAGCTGAGACTCAATGATGAGATCAGATCTCTGTGTGGGTCATACGTTCATGCAAAAATCTCACTTGAGATTTACAAGCAAATATGTATATAGCGCAAATGCCAGTCTGCAGAGAGGCTGTTCTGTGGAGACACTTCGTTCTTGTACTGCCTAACTGTATTGCTATATTTGTAAATTAATGTTTTATTGACTGTAAAATACATGCACAGGATACAATAAAGAACTAGTATGGTACAGCCTAAATAGAGGCTTGTAATTAATATTAAGCGTTTGGTTGAATGCTGGTGTTAAAATTCGCTCGGATGCTGTTGTGCATAGTTAACATATTTCATATGTGTGTCGACCTCTTTCGCTGCTGACCTTTCAAATGCCATCCAGTGATTATGGGTCAACTCGAATGACGTATAGTTATACTACTTTACACTTGTTACTTAACACTGTTATGTATTTGTGGAGAGAGAGAGAGAGAGAGAGAGAGCAGGGCAGTATAATATTTTACTTTGGAAGCAGAATGACTCACTTGTTCAGATGTGATTACTGATTGAACAAAACTGCCCCTTTATATGAGTTGGGGCAGCTGGGTGGGGCAACGGGGGTAATCAAACAAGCAAAAATGAAGGAAAAAGTGTCTGAGTCAGCTGCAGGCTGGATTCCTCAAGGGGTCACGGTTTGGGTGGTTAGCCTGACCCAGTTAA